>VTPC01087052.1:0-10464 GCA_011009095.1 Ignelater luminosus | reverse complement strand
CAATCAAAAGGCTTTTAGCATTCAAATTGTCTTTTGAATAATTATTGGCAGAAAAAGGAATCTTGTCATCAACTATTAACGCAGTGATCTGATTCTGATCATTCACATCCTCTCTCTAATTCTCTTCCCCCTATCTGATCAATACATTCTCAGACAGGAAAATCAGGCCGCTCGAATGGCGTACTAAAGCTAAATTCTTCTCTCTCTGATATACCTTGTCGGTTAGATTTCTGGATAAAACCCAAAACAGAAACGCCTTGAATCTCGAGGCGCCTTGCTTCCAGCTTCTCACCTAGGAATCTTCTTCTTTTTTCTTTTCAGTTACCTCCTACTTGACACATAAGAAACCTTCATTCGTCCTACCTTTGACTACATATTCATCTGTTTTGCCGTCTGTATAAATTATTTACTTGGACTGCTTTTACACTTTGGTGAAAGTTTACGAACAGCAGACAATCCAACAAAAGAAATTTCATTCGGCTGCTTTCCTTCAAAACGTAAAAACTGTACCATCCTTTATATAGGTTAGAATTGACCCAATAGCACATCACTAGATCCCTACCTGTTTCTATTGCGTCCCAACATCCACATGATTCCGCTATCACAATACTGGGTGTCCACTGTGGTGTCGTGTCAAAAAAGTTTTGTTTTCCGCTTTGTTTTTCTGATTTATCCATCTAAGCCAACAACCACTCTTGGAGCTGTGTCATGCCATTACCACTTTCGTCCAGTCTGAAGAGAAACTTCCGTTTCTAAAACGTGCCAACAGCGACGAGGTGATGAGCCTTACATGAAAGCGTGCTGTCAGAAAATTATTTTGATCACAGGCTTTAAATCAGAATATTTCTTACAGTCGCTTTTGCGATTTTTTCCTATATGAGATCACCAAGATGGTATTAGTCAGGAAAGGAAAGAAAGAATCCAATACTTAACTTTAACATTTCTATATAACGAGTCTTTTGCTTCGTTCTCCCACAATCTGTTTTTATTTTTATATTGCCAGTTGTACAGGGTGGCTATTTCTTCTAAATTCAAAATTTGTTGAACTTGAAAGATCTACAAACACGTATGGATTGTAAAATGGGCTAGTCCTAGGGAATGACATGCTCCTGACTCTAACCTCAGGGCCTTGATAGTTGTTGCTAACATACTTTTACCTAAACATTTGTTATTTGGTTCTAGATCTTACAGGTTAGCAGGCATAAATCATTATGGGTAGGTGGTGATCTTTTCATTGCATATATAACCCGTACAGGATTTTTTTGTTGTTGGTCCACACAATCCTGTTAAGGATTATCTTGATGGGAAGCCAAAGAGCAAACTTAACTTGGATGGACAGTCATAATCATGTATTTTCCGATGCGTCCAAAGGGATCTCGTCAAAACTGGTTCAGAGATTTATAGAATAGATAATTACCCAAAAGATCACCCCTTTGGTCTATAAGATCCAAACCTTGACTGGAAAGTATGAGGGGCAACATCATGTAAAGGATCTTAAGGCAGCAATGGAGAGTTCTCAAGGAACTGAATAGATATCAGTCTAGCGCCCTGAGTTTTGTCGTATATCAGAGAGATTATATAAGTATGTTAAACATCATGTGTATTCCAATAAATTATGTAACGGCACTTTGGCAGACGTCTCGGTTAGGGCCACTTATAATATCGAGAGCTTCATGCCAGAAGAGCGTTATTTACAAATTTGCATTTTTTCAATTTAATAAATTAGTTACTTAATGTAATATGTGCGTCGTGCCAGAAGGACGATCAATTATCTTCATAGAAAGCCCAGAAGTTGCATTTTTAATAAGACATATCAACACTTTTCATCATATCTAACGTGCCAGAAGGTCTTATGTTTATACGTTGCTTTGGCGCGCTAAAATTTCATAGAATTGCGGTCGTATCGTGATCGTGTCAGTCTAAGCCTACAAGTGGTGCTCTATTGAAGTGCTTTCTATGTAAATTTAACAAAGTGTTGGAAGTACAAAGTGATATAAACATTTAAGTAACAGTTCGATACAGCTACCCCTAGAATTAAACTTGTACAGAAAGAATCTAACCTTACCAATGCATGTATATCCATTCAGAAAATCAAAAGGCACCTGCGGAAGAGCTCTCCGGCGCCAAACACTTAAAAATTTTTTAAAAAAACTTTTAAAACCGACCATCTTGACAGTTCCCTAGCAAAACAACAGCGATGATACTATAATATCGCGGCTACATCCTTGCTACTCTCCGACAGCGTACCATCCAATTTCCCTAAACCACCTAGAGAACATTGACCCCGCGCAAGCATGGGTGAATTCATAGCAAAATTAACTTTTAACTACTACTAATCCAACCACACCCTCGCTTGGAGTAAGATTCATTAAAAAAATGAACGTTTAACTACTTCTAACCTAACCACACCATCGCTAGGTCCCCCGCAAGATTGGGGTGGAATTAGTTGCCAACTTCAACATAACCTAAAATGTGCTCAAGAATCGTGTTCGGTTTTTCGTCGGTTGCAAAGAACTTGACGCTTCTGCTAGAATCACAATTTGTTCAGACTTTTATAAGCTAAGAAGTCTAAACAGGCAACACGACTTTATTTTGAATAGCATTACTAAGACTATTACTGTGAGTTCCAGAAAGGAATTATCCAGATGTAAACATACGCTAAAATATACCCTTCCTTATCAAACAAATAAAGTATACAGTGTGCAAGGTAGCACATTTAAATATATTGAATATTTCTAATAAACAAAATAAGAGTTTCACTGAGCAAAAGCTCAAAATCTACAAATACAATGCCGAGCCCTGACAAAAGAGGAACTCATCGACCTCACAATAAGCTTTCAAATGATACAATTGCAGGAGTGAACGATTATACTGATTTATTACCTAGGGTATCATCACACTGATGCAAAAGAGATGCCAGTAAAAAATATTAAATTATATTTGGAATCTTGCCAACAAAAAAAAAATCAAACAAACCAGAAAAACTGTTTAGAAAGAAACATGTATTAAAAAAATATTGGCCTTTAGCAACCCAAGAAGGACCGGTGTTGGTGCTACAATTTTTAAAAAGAAGATGCAGAGAATAGCAAGCAAAGCGTAACAGAGTATGAACTCCATATAAAATAGAAACATGCTGCCAATCGACAGAAAGACGATAATAAACGCATGGCTCAAGAAGATAAAACCGTAGTTGCTGTTAATTTTGACCTGCAGGCTGTCTTGAACCGCCCCATGTTTTTTGAAAAAGGATCTCTAGTTCCCAGAACGGCCAAACAACAAGTTGATGATCCTTACGTAAAAAGAGTACAACCAAAAAAATGTTTTGATCAGAGGCTTTGTAATATCAAACGCCAGGTGTGGAAAATCAAAATGCCCATAGTCGCTTTCTTGCTTTTTCTGTCTATGTGATATCTCCAAGTTTATATTTAGCAACAGAAAGAAAGAATCTTTTTCTTCATTTTTCTCAGAACCTTTTGTTTATTTTAAATTTATCTAAAATCGCCTCTACAATTGCAGTTAATGATTTTTGGATATAATGTTCATTAGACAGTTTGGTCAGATCAACATGTGACCACCTTATCACGGAGCATCTTGTATAATATAAATCACAGACGTACATCAGACTGATTTACCTTTTGGTGGCTCATTACTTCCAGTTATTGGCTTTTTTGGTCAAGAAAGTAAGTGAAATTGATCTGGATTTTGTAACACTCTAGTATAGAAGAAGTGACCGTCGGACGGTACCAGTATCTTACCGTTATGTAGGCTCGGCTGTGGCCTTTCTCAGGCGTGACCACTCTCCACAAGTCACTTGAGCCTAACGCTTCCTCGTCACTCCACAGTTGGCCAAAATTCCCCGACCGGCCGTCATCGCATGCAGATGACCAACAGTGCAGAATGCGGCAGTTGTAGTTTTGAAAAGAAGCGTTTTACTTGCCAACTCACCTCCAATTTCCATTTAATCCTACTATTCTGCCATCATCTCACCGCTATCCACGCCATCGCATTGTTGAGCAATCAAACTCAACATCGACGCAACAATTTTCAGTTACAACTCAGTTACATCTGCTACCGCCACAGTATCAACTTCGTCACCAGCTTCATCTTAATCGCCGCTGCCTTCTACTATCTCAACTTTAAAGTTTTGAAGCCACTGCTTTTCTCAGAAAGTGGAGAATTACAACGAACAACGACAATTAAGAGACACAAAACTCCTGATTCTATGAATCAGAAAAACTCAGTGTATCGAAAATGAGCAGAAGAAATATTTTGAAACCAAAGAGTATCAAAACCTATCAAGATTATTTTGATCCATGTTGTCTAAAAGTTGATGAGTGTGGATTCTCATTTGAGGTGTCAATTGGGCTATTGCCACATGCTGTTGGGATATTTTGTCGCGACGTTTCTGCTTTCGTCCTCAGGCGGTTTATTATTTTGCATATTTTAATTTACTTTTTTTCGTAAGTCTTCGACCTCACCGGGTTTCAAACTGCGGACAATAATCGCTAATTTGAGCATCCATATGGGTTTCATTTCTAAGCTAGCCTGGCTTATCGTTTTTTTGGCTAGAACTGTGTATGTGGCCTCCTTCAGTTTTCTACGAGTTCTGTTCTCCTCTTTGGCAACTATTTGTGCATTATCCCATTGGATGCGGTGGTCTTAACCCCATATGTGTTCCGCGATTTTTGATTTATCGGTTTCTCCCTTCTTGATGTTATTTTTGCGTTCTTCAAGTCTCACCCGTAAGGGTCTGCCCATTTCTCCTATATATGCTCTGCCATACTTGTATGGAACGTTATAGACACAGTTCGTCGTCTGATGGTCTTCGTTGCTGGGTTTCGTTTTGGTGATCATTTCCTTAAGCGTTCGCGAGGATTTGAACGCCGCGCCGTGCGTATGTTGTGCTGTTTTCGATTTTTCAAAGTTGATCGGAGACGCCCGGTACGTACAGAATGACAGCTGTGCGTTGTCTTTCAACTGCATCTTCTCTGCTTGTTCTGTCCTCTGTGTTTTAGTTGTTCTCGGATGTTAGGTTAGCTGCTATAGTATCAGGGTATCCATTCTCTCTAAGGGTTTGAGCTATCCTTTCCCTCTCCTTCTTCAGGTTTTCTTCTTTAAAGCATACTGTTTTCGCTCTATCATATAGGCATCTTGCAACGCTTATTTTCACACTTCTGTGATGTTTGGAGTCGTAGTGCAGGTATCTATCCGTGTGAGTAAGTTTCCTATATACGTTCGTTGTGAACTTGTCTCCATTCCTTTGAACTAAGACGTCCAGGAACGGTAGTTATTGTTTAGACTCCACTTTCACTGTGACTTTGATCGAAGGACCATGATTATTGAGGGAGTGCAGGGAATTGTCAAGTTCTTCAGTCCCATGTGGCCATATCACAACTAAGGTGTCATCAACATACCTTAGCCACAATTTCGGCTTTACTTGAGACTGAGATATCACCTCCTGCTCAAAGTCCTCCATGAAGATGTTGCTCATAATTGGGAAGAGCGGTGAACCCATTGCCATACCAAACTTCTGCTGGTAGGATTTGCTGCCTAATTGAAAATATGTCATCTTGATACATATTGTGAGCAGTTCCATTATTGCGTCTACACTTAAGTTCATTGATGTCTAATCTTATGTTTCTAAATGTTTCGACTGACTGCTGACGGTGTTGTTCCCGCTAGTGGTGTTATAATATCCAGCCGGAATCCGGTCAGTTCGTGACAGGAAGAGTTTCTCGAGCTCACAATCGGCCTCAGAGGTATGTTCTTCTTGTGTATCTTCGGCAGGCCGTGCAGGTGGGGCGACTTACTATAATCGGAGTTAGTTTGCTTTTCTCTTGAGTTAAGAGCTCTTCTTTACGTTTGAACAACGTTTGATATATTCGTCGTTCTATTGTTGTACTCGCCGAGTCTAGCAGCTCTTGGATCTTATTATCGTAAGTTTCTTAATCGAGCTGTGTTTCTTTAGTGAGTTGACCGCTCTCATCTCTTCTTTGGTAAGGTTCTGCTTCACCTTTCTCTTCTTGTCCAGTACAGCTCTCGTCCTGTATCTGCACTCTTCTGCTTCTTCTGGGTTTAATTTGCAGGCTGTTTCTTCAACTGCAGTTATCAAATCTATTTGGTGTTACCGTGTGTGGCAATAGCCCAATTAACACCTTGTATATTTCAATCCAATAATTAATTTTTGCCACCAGTAATCATGCCTGTCTGTATTACATAATTTTGTTTCCTATTTCTCGCTATATTCGATTGTTTTCCTTTTTAATTATTTCCACTGGTTTTATTCGTAGAGATCGTTTCTCTTCAATATACTCCTTGCTATGCTAAATATTTATAACAGAAATCGATATCAAAGCCTTCCTTACACTTTCTAACAAGGTTTCTTTGCATTTGCTTTTTAAGATTTTCCAAGTGATTCCCATGCTTAGGTGGGCGTCGATCAAGAAAGTACATACTTATCATGCCAGACACAAACTTCTTTTTGATGCAAGAAAGTTCCCAACCTCGTCACCAATAAAGTTATTCAAAATGAGATGAGTTTATTTCAGAAACGTGAAGGTTTTTAAGCAGAACTCATGGATACGTTTTCGAAGATAAAAAATAGGATATGCTAGTAAGCTCTTCTGTCGTATTATATAAACTGCAATTGAAATCATAAGGGGTTGAATTCATCGCGAGCTTAACCCCTAGAGTTGTAGTAATTCTCCTTAAAATATTTTACGTTTGTAACTTTGTATTATATTTAGTCATGTAATAGTAAATGTATTTTGTTTGGATTTTTTCTTTCATATCATCAAAGAAAAGGCGTGATACCTAGGTAAAACGAACTGTTCAAAAAATCGATATCTCAAAGTACTGCGAGAAAAATTATTGTCTTCGATGCTTAAAATAAAATTCTATCAAACATACACATTGCATCATTTTCATTCTTAGTTGACCAGAAACATAAACGTAATCAAGTTATAAATTGTACGTTAACGATCAATTTATTACATAATTAAACAGCGATATTCACTGCAATTCGCTTTGAAATGGTTCGATAACTTTTTATTACTGATGATTATTGTAAGATTTTTTTTTAGGGAAACAAATAAACAATAAATATTTAAGGAAGTAAAAAAGATTAAAGATAAAAAGCTCCTTTCGTCAGATCACTAATTTTTGAATAAATTTCTCATTACTACCTTTGATCTTCTCTTCTTTTAACATCAAAGCAAAAAGGAACGGATCTAGACTTCCTTTTTGTTTTCCCCTCTTATTATCTAGTTTATTTCTCTTTCTCTCTGTTTAGAAATTAGAAAATATATTACACACTCAATCAGACTCTGCTTATAGTATTTCCCTCATTAAAAGAGAAACTAAAAAGAATTAATTAAAATTCAGTAAAATAAATGAATTTGTCTTTCACCTTGCAATTCTATTTACGTTTCTTTTCAGAGCGCATAACAACAACAACTCACATATTCACAGAGCTAAAATTAATTATGCAGTTGCGAATGTTTGCTTCAGTAACAAAGCAGAACCTGGGGGCGTTAAGTGTGGGCTCAACAACACAAGCCGGGAAAACTTGAGCCTGTGTGTAACACTAGAGAAACTAAATGGCCCAGTAGGAATAGCTGGGGAAAATTAACTCCATGAGTTTATTTTAGCATAACTTTTACAAATTTTGTTTGTTATCTTTACAGGGGAAAGAGGGTGATGGAAAGGATTTTTTTTTGCTTGGGATGAGAAAGGGGAAAAAACGAGTGGGTGAAGAAATGTTTAGGAACAAGATTAAATATATCAATGTCAAAACTCAATTTAAGCGAGTTATCAAGTTTTGCTTGTTCCGTTTTAGTTCAAATATATAGTATTTTAGTGCAGAGATATCAGTCTCGTCTCTCTTGTGTAATAATACAGTCAGACTCGTCCAATTAAATTGCAAATTGCATATTGCAATTTATATCTTTAATTAAATTGTATCCAGGTGCTTCGTTTTACTAAACTGTAAGTTTTAGTTCACAGAAAAAATTTATTTGTCCGAATGTTCTTAACAATCTTACCGACTGTGTCATCAGACATTTTGGACGCTTCGGATAATTTTATACATGGAAGCAGTCTAGGGAATAAATTCTAATCTAACCCGTTAGAAGAAAAATCTGTACTAACTCTAGATTGAGGGCTGTGACCACCTATGGGATACAAAGTTCTAATGGATTGGGTCGCAATTTCTGTTGAACGTGACCAACGTTGCTCGATGCAAATTATCAGCCGCCTGGAAAACATATTTAATGGCTACACAAAGCCTACAAGAACAATTATCCTGCAGCCCTTATTATTTGAATAAACTCATCAATTATATACGTATACAGGGTGTTTTCATCAAAATTGAATTTTTTTATTTCATCGGCTCGGTAAATTTTTGGTTTATATACTTCTACCCAAGATAAATCAAGTATAAACGACCACTTCCTACGCAAACTGCGGTTCTTTATCCTGTGGGCTAGAGGTCCGCAAATAGAAACTTTATGGAGTATTTGCAGATCTTTAGCCTGTAGGCTGCAGATCTACACATTGCGGTTTAGAAGTCTCAATGCTAAAGATACAACAAGTAAATTATACCTCGAAATCCGCAGACGTACAGACAAACAGATTCGTTACTGCTGCCTTCAATACCGTGAAATTTCAGTAATCATACCAATTTCTAAAAATGACTTTATTAAAAATTGGGTAGAAGAAATTGACATATTCTCTATGGTCCGATTTCTATTTTCCTTTCGCTAACTAATGAAGCTTCTTTAGAAATTTAATTTTATCTGATCTTAACAAGAAGAAAAAAAAAACAAAAGAGGGAGTATTTATGTTTAGTAATGACGAAAGCAGATACGACCCAAAGGATAATTTGCTTCTTTCCTTCCCATTACTCCACGTTCTTGATGAAGGTGATTTCAGTGTTTAATCCTTCCATTCCACTTTGAGGAGACACCGTTAAGACTCCTTTTGAGCCTCTTCTGCCGGAATGGTGGTATATCTTGGCGGACGTACATACGAACAATATAATAATGGTCTTGTTGATTTTTTTCCAGTCTGTTGACAGACGTGGTGATGAGTATTTTGACGTGTCGGAGTTCTATTGGTCTGGGTGGTGGGTGCGGTGTGGTTGAATGTGGTTTTTACATGTAAAGACTAAGATGTTAGTCGTCGGCTGACGATGGAGGCGAAAGATTGGCGCACGGCGCATATGCTCTGTGCTGTGTTGGATGAAGACTGGTTCTGTGATGCCCATAACTTGGAGGAATCCCAATCCTAGTAACTGCCAGAAAGTGTTCAGAAGATGGAAACCCTAGAAAGCAGGGTAGGAAGCATACATTCAAGGGCAAAAAAACAATTCCGTGTAGCGTCGGTTTAGTGCAGACGTCGGCAGTGGTTCCTCCCGGTCCTTCCCTTTGTATGGCTCAACACCACCAAGTTTTTCGCGAGTGTTAGTTCTCCTTCTGCGAACGTTGTCCACTTCTTCTCCAACAAGACCACCAGAATCAACTTCAACATCACCCGCGACAGCCGATGGATATCTAATCATATTCATCGCCCCTGTCGCAGGCCCAACACCGGTCTTCTTCACTCCAGTTCGGCACAACATCATCGTTACGGCAAATGGGCACCCAATTAACTACTACACCCCTATCACGACAAACTAGCACAGACGCTATCCAGGGCCGTTCCAACATCTCTAAGCGGGCTTATAACATCATCTGCCGACGCACCGTTCAACATCAGAAGTCTCCGGCCACATCCAACGCCTTCAGAAGCCCTTTTCCATCATTTCAACAACAAGTCAGCAAGCTACGCCTACCGGGCACCGCCCATCATACTTCAGGTACAACCACTAACTGCTAACCGCCAAATGCCGCCCAGCTCACTTTAGCATTAACATCAGCGATAATACCGGACGCCGCGCCGCCACCAACTCCATGCTGCCAACGGCCCTCCTCGCGACGCTGCAACAAAGTTCCACCAGATCAAAAACGACCATTCCGACTTCCAACTTGATCCAGTGCTGATGAACGCAAACGAAAAACCAATTTTACCTTGCACACCAACAAATTCAGAACATCCACGATTGGCTAAAAAAGTCCCAGAAGCTGCCCAATTCTAGTGATGGTGATAAACTGAGAAACGATGAAGTCATTTAGTCGACGTCGAACTCGATCCCACAAGGCCAGTTACAGATATGTATCTACCCCATTTCAAGAGTCAACTACAACAGGATGTATAAAAAATAAAAGCAGAAACTACGTAAAGTGTCGACTCTGCATGAAAATGTGAAGCAGCGTTCCTACATGCACACACTAAGGAACGTTTTCAAAATGTAGGATCTTGAAGATCTGGCGGCGATAATCTTCCTTTTCTCGTTTATTCTATAGTTGAGCGGTAACGTTTAGGCAAATATCTTCACTTATTTAAACAATTTTAACACCGTTAACT
>VTPC01087049.1:0-15520 GCA_011009095.1 Ignelater luminosus | reverse complement strand
TTCACAATATAATCAAAAAGTAAACTTGTACTTAATTTAACAAATAATACAATTAACATAAGATCAATGCGTAACGCAGACGCTACTGATACCACGCGAAATATGATTTTTTTATAACATTATCATAAAATCCGTAAAATCAATAATATTTGGCTAGTAGTAGGCACACCTCCGAGCAAGTTGTGACTATTATTATGAAATACTTTACTGATATTTCACTTTTCTTGATAAGCTTACTATTATATGCAACAAATGTATGGGTAGTTATCCTAATTACTATTATTACTGTTATTGCATAATAATACATTAAGTTTATTATTTTTTTCAGTGTCAAGATGCTTTCAATTTTGCTATACAACAGTTTTATTGGGAAGGAGGGATATCTGCGCAGAAAATGCAGTTTTTCATCACTCCTGTAAATTTCAATCCTGGACTACAGCTTGTTAATTTGAATTATAGTTCTCCAATACCGATTGGCAGCAATGTATTGGTGAGTAAAACCTTGCATGAAATAATAAGGTTCTAGAATCTAGATCCTCTCTATAATGGTAGGAGTTTCAAACAGAAAATCTTTAACGTTAAATTTATTTGCCTCTTAATTATCTTAGGGCAAAAGTTTAAATATAGGGTTCTTGTTCTTCTGCACCTGAACACGTCGTGTTGCTTTTTATTTTCTATTTGCTAAATTTGGAAAAATTAAAAGATTAAAATCGTTTTAACAAAACATTCTTTGTTTATCTGTTTACATCTGTTGATTATAATTAACTATTTTGCAGGTAAAGCTGAATATAGACGCAGACACCCAACTGCTAACAAGAAAGGAAACTTGGATGCCTCTATATGTACTTGACGAAGATTTATGTAAACTCTTCGATTTGTTTTTGGGACAGCTGATTTATGATATGCAAAGGGCTCTTGGTATTTTACCCAAAAGTTGTCCACTTCCAAGGGTAAAAACAATAAACTAATTTTTTAGACATCTATCAGTTGAGATTACAATTTCAGGGAACTTTTCATGCAGTTAATCATACAATAGATTCCAAAACCTTGAAGCTACAGACGTTTCCATATGGCAATATTAGATTTCGGGTAAGCGGCATAGAAAAGCAATCTAAAGAAAGTTTGTTTAAATTGGGTATAATTATTAAGAATAATAAACCTTAGTACTTTTGAATACCTGTGACATGACAACTTTATTAACTTGCTTCTTGTCTTGTTTGTTATGTGTGTATTAATTAACTTCAGTGTTATTAAAAATGTGTTTTTGTTGATTTAATAAAGTTTATTTACTCACCCTATTACCTTACAATATTTCTATGACCTTCTATCGTCTATCAAAAAATATATGAACTTGGATTTGTAATCTTTAAGTAGCCATTGAGAGTGACGTGTAGACGTAGAAAAAATACTTTTGGCTTGAAATACAATACGGTAGATATTATACAAGGTAAGTACAAATAAACATCCACAAATTCTTTTTAAATTTTTAGATATCACATCTCTATTCCAGCTCACTTTAATTTTTCTCTTTATGCTCAATGTTGTTGATACCTCGGTAGATTCTTGTGACTGTCATTGATGATATTTCTGAGCATTTTACTTTAGATAGTTTTGATTCTTTTATTGTTTTCTGCACTATAGCTTGTTATTCGTGACCAAGCTGAAATTTCTTCCAATCATCTGATATGACGATCTTAGTTTAATTTAAGTTGTTCTTCCTTTCCTCGATGTGTTTTTCTCTACCTCAGTGTTGCGTCCAGCGCAGCTTCATACTGTAATGTTTATTACATGTTAATATTAGAACAAAATCTAGTAGTAAGTTAGGTAGTTACTTAGGACAATATTCAAAATATTTAGAGGATCAATTTAATCTTAACTCACAACCTAGCAACTACAACTTTACAATATATTTCAATGAATTTAATCGATTATAGCATTTGCGTTTTATTAAACTCATATTTTTGGCGATCCTGACGTTCGTGTTAGTGTTAAGCCTCATTTAAGACAAACAAACAGGCAACGTTTATTCAAGCAAAACCAGCAAACTGCCACTATTTAGACAGACTCTCATCATTTGGTACCGTTTGATAAGCATAAGTTACTTTTTGCAATTATAATGAATAGTGTAGCCAGTTATTGCACCTTTATCCGGAAGGATATAGAGTTGTGTTTTGTTCAAGTTGATCGTATCTTTTCAATTAAGCAGATAGTTGACGAAAGTCAAAAATTTGCTATTTTATCGTTGAACTTATCGGATACTATTTTAATTAATGTTAACGATAACAAACCCAGAGTTAGTCCTTTTATAAATTTAGTTTTACTCAGCCAATTCTACATCGAAAATCTTTTTATTAAATGCATTTTTCAGTATATTACTTACTAATTTTATGCACGTGGTGTTGAGAGCTTTTTTTTTGAACGCAAACTGATATATAGGAATCAAATTCGTATTTTATCGTGTTATTGGCTTAAGTCTTCTGAGCACGAGTTTCTCAAATTACTTGGACATTATTAGAAGCAGCACTGTAGGAGTGGTTTTCTTTCTTTTGGAATTGTCATTACTTCTGCAAATTTACGTAGACTAGATAAGTGTTTCAGTCAGATTGTAGCACTGATCAGATTCGTTAACTTTCCTAGCCCTTTCCTCTGAGGTTTTATTGTGTTTTTTGGTTTTCTCTGTTGTATATCCTGAGTCTGTCGTTTATGTTTTTCTTTTATTTTTATTTGACTGGGACGTTTGCTCAGCAAAGATTTTGGCTTTTCAGTATTCCTTTCTTTTTCAAAAAAAAAGAGGTATTCAGAATGGGTCTTTTGATTCTTTTAGTAGGTCTCCATAGTAAGTACATAGTCGCTTTCCTACTTTATCCCGCCCTTTATTTCTTGAGGTACGTCTCAATCGATTAGTTTTTGCTGTTGGGCTTTCTGTTGCTAGTTCTCTTACTTCAAATTGTTTTTTCCCTTCTTTGTTTTCTTATGTGTTATTTCATGCCGCTTGTTGGATGTCTCCAATAAAGTAGATGAGAGCTACCAAACTTTCTATACAGTGTGTCCGAAAAGTATGGAATATTCTATATATCTCAATAAATAACCATTTTATGGAAAAATGTTTCCTATAAAAGTTGTTTAGTGTTTCGTTTTACATTACAGGGCAATATCAAATAACTATTTTTTAAAAAAACAAAAGCGCAACGAATAATACTTTAATTTTTTTTAACGTGAAGGCGTCCCTTTATTGTACTCATTTGATAGAGAATGTTTTTCTCTTTTCAATGATGTAAAACTTTGATACACTTGCATAAGTAAATTTTGATTAAAACGCAAAAAATTGTTTAAATAACGCTTAAAAGTTTATTTATTCATCTGTTACCTTTCCAGACGCGGTCTTTTAAATTTTCAATATCATCTAGTCACATTATGATCGGTGTGATACACTTTTGTTTGTTGCAACACTTGAATACGTCGTAGAAATGTCAATTAATAACCGAACTGAAGCGAAAAGTTATTTGTTCAATTAATTTAAGCATTTTGATTAACGTGAGAATAACAAAGTTACAAAAATACGACTTGCTATGGATCATTTATCAGAAAAACATCGTATCGAAATTTTAATGATGCTGGGATATGGAGACAGAAAGAGAACACAGGAGGAAGTTTGCAATTTGTTTAATAACGTGCACCCCGAATATCATATTTCTCAGTCTACTCTAAGTAAAATTTTGCATAAATTTCATAAGACGGGTTCTGTCAAAGATCGTCCAAACACTGGCAGACCTAAAGCTCTAAATAGTGAACAACATGACAATATAATTTTGGCTGTCGTGGAAAATCCACATGTTTCTGTTCGACATATTGCTCGTGAACATACTTTGATGAAATCCACTGCACACGAAGTTCTAAGAAAGGAGAAGTGGCATCCGTATAAACTTTGTATAGTTCAAGAATTATTAGAAGATGATTTAGATCGAAGATTGCAATTTTGCGAAAAAAACGGAAAATGTCTTTGCTAAATCCTGGCTGGTATGTAGAAGGGCACACCCAATATCAGCATAAATTCAATGTCTGGGCAGGAATTATTGGAAACCAAATTTTGGGACCATCTTTTATAGAACATAATATAACAGCGGATGCTTATCTAGATTTTTTAAGATTTGACTTAGTTCCTGCTTTAGCTGTTCTATTTCCTAATGAACTAGATCCAGATGTACCCCATAACAGAATATGGTTGCAACAAGACGGAGCTCCTCCTCATTTCGGAATTAATGTCCGACGGTTTCTTGATAATACTTTCCCTTATCGATGAATAAGGAGAAGAGGTGTAGTAGAATGGCCAGCTCGCTCGCCGGATTTAAGTCCACTTGATTTTTTTCTGTGGGACCATCTCAAAAATAAGATTTATGTCGATATGCCTGAAGATATTGAAACTTTAAAAGACCGTTTTAGAACAAAGATTAGAGCTATCACACCAGAAACGATTCAAAAAGCAGTAAACGAATTTGAAAGACGACTTTATCATTGCCAAGCTGTAAATGGTGCACACTTTGAACACCTTCTATGAACTGTAGGGTGTAGTTATACAAAATTTTCAATTCGTAACAGATGAATATTGAAATAAACTTTCAAACAATTTTTTGCGTTTTAATCAAAATGTACTTATGCAAGTGTATGAAAGTTTTACAGCATTAAAAAGAGAATTGTTTGATATAGCTACCCCTAGGAAAACGCCGTTTTGAGAGCAAGGTTTTGGTATCAGCAGGTAGAGAATTACTTACAGAACAAAATTAGGTGGCCGGAGGTAAAGAAGATTCCCAAGCAGCACACAATATTATAAAAATATTTTCAAAAAATATTCCAGTAATATTAAATGTAACACTTTTGAATATTATGCTTACATTAGCTGAAAATATTTTCTCGATGTTTTCTTATAATGCTTTGTTAATATTCGTTAATAACATTATAAGAACATTACTCCATAATATTAAGATAATATTTGGAACAAAGATTATACTTATATCTGGTACCAAGCAGTACACAATATTACAGTAATATTTTTAAAAAATATTTCAGTAATATTAAATGTAACGTTTTTGAATATTTTCTTTACATTAGCTGAAAATGTTTTCTTGATATTTTCTCATAATGTTTTGTTAATATTCGGTAATAACATTATAGTAATATTTTCAAAAAATATTCCAGTAATATTAAATGTAACATTTTTGAATATTTTGCTTATATTATCTTAAAATATGTTCTTGATATATTCTCGTAATCTCCTGTTAATATTCGGTAATAACATTGTACGAACATTATTTCATAATTTAAGATAATATATTGGAAGGAATATTTAAATTGCATTTGGTGCCAAGCAGCACACAGTATTACACAATTTACATTGTTGAATATTTTCCTTATATTAGCTGAAAATACTTTCTTAATATTTTCTCATAATGTTCCGCTAACATTTATTCAAATTGGAGTGTATTGACATAAAATAATACAATACAAGAAAAGTACTGTCCAAAAGTTTTAAATATGTGAGGGGATTGTATAGATGTAGCCCTAGATAGATTTGTTTCGACATTATTCTGGTCTAATAACGTTTTATAATTCTCACAACTTCATGCTGCCCTATATATAGAGCTCAAATAACGACATGCATAGCATGAAGCTTTAGCGCCGACATTTCATAGTCATCACCGCAACCTCACAAGGTGCAAGGGTCAACACGGAACCACTCGCCATAACTCCTTCTAAATATTTCTGTCCAGGATGTCGTAAAACTGTAAATGTAATAACCACATCATTGCATAATATTCTAGTAATATAAAATATAGATATAGCCTGAAAATGTTTAGGTAACATGTTACTAATATTTATTCCTAATATAGCATCAATATTAGATCAGATTATACAGATGATACTTGTTTTACTTCTACTAATTTAATGAATGCAAAAAAGTTTTAGTTTTATTGTTTATCATCTTTATTTATTCATTTGATAACGGATTACATCAATTTACAAATACTATACATACAGATTATAAAATATATAAAACATAACTATTATAAACAACATGTGATGAATTCATAGATGCAACATTACTTCAATACTACTGACGACCTTATGAATTGATCGAAGAGTAGATCCTGGGTTTTATTCAAGCAACATAAGTTAATTTTGAAATTGAAACTACTTCATGCCATTATCCATTTTTTTCTAGATCCTCACTTTCTTTTATCTAAGAAATATTAATAATTAATTAATTAAATAAAAATCTAATAACACTTGAACATACTTGAGAAAATTCAAATATTTCTTGACAGACATCCTCTTGCTGTGGGCAAATACAAGCGGGCACAATTTTTAAGTCAGCTTTTGAAGTTCGAACTTGATTGCATCATCTACTGGAAACAAAATCAAATAAATCTTGTAAACTGCGTTTCATAATCACACTGCATATTACCTACAACTGAGTATCTTCATCTGACGAAATGAGAATTTTATTTTTTCCTTCAATTTCCAACTATTTTAATTTGTTGGTGAATACAAATGCCTGTTGCATAATCATTTTTAAATTATTCACATAACTTAATATAATCCCTGATTATTTATTAGCATATTTTATATTCTACATTTTTTTAAATTTATTTATAGAATTACATTTTATGTTTTATATTTATATTAATATTCAATAGAATGCTAATGCTAATAAGCATTAAGATCCATATTGCGCAATAATATATAATAAGTTAAATGAGTCGTAGCTTAAGATGTTTCTTAAGCTTACGCATCTCTTCAGTGGAAGCAGCCCTTACTAAGAACTATGCGTGTCCCTTTCCGTTAAAAATAGATATGTAACAATCATTTTTACCTTTAAAAGGGACACAATCATTTTCTAAGAAGATTTTGCACAATAATATGTTATTCCAGATATAAAAAGACAGGACTTGAAGAAACAGCAATAGTGTTCACAATTTCGTTTTAGCAGTCATTTCATTTTATATTAATGTAATTTTAATTTAATAAAACACATTAACAATATCAGTGTACAATAATTATTAAACCTAACCAAGAGGACAACATGCCCACAAATGCAAAGAGATAATTCTATGAAGAACGTCTGCATCCACACATGACACTTAAAAAAGACATAAAGTGTAATATCTAATAACTAAAATTGGCAAACGAACTTTAGTGCTAACTAATCTGAATAAATTGAATTTTTAAAAATAATCCAAAGAAGCAAATAAGAAATACAGCAAAACTATTTTCTATTAGTAGTCTACAATTATTGTCATTTCTTATGTTACTTTGTTATGTATATGTACATGTCCGTATTTTCATGCTTACATAATTAATTTTATCAAACATGAACTATAAAATTTCACAGATGAGAATGAAATGCAAAGCTGCAAAACTTGTGAAGATAGGCATTTAGGCAGGTACCAAAAAATATGAAATTTGTACGTTTGGATGTAAATATATTTCTAACAATAGAAGACCTACCGACCGACGGTCAGAGCAATAAACCAGCAATAAACCCCCTAAAAGAATAAATAGTAATAAATATGCAGGCAGTCGTACCAAACAACTAAAATCAATTTTACCGTTAAATGTGCAATGTTTCTATTAAAACACCTCATGAAAATCAAAATTAATTGTAACAAAACAATTACGTAAGTCATTTCAGAGATATTTAATTAGTTATATGGCTTATGAAGTTTACCTTTACGGCGATAATGAAGGAAAAAGAACGCATTTCTAATTCTTATAACACATCATCAAAACATGTTTTCTGATATTATACTAAAATAAAGTTCTTGTAAGGGTTACTAACATAAACAATTACCACTAAATACCAACATGGTATGTGTATGATCTGTAATTTGCTAGTTTTATCAAGTTATTTATTTAGTTATTAACCAGAATGCCCAGAATTTATATTATATATGTATAATAATTACTACATTGTAGGTGCTGGGTATGTTACCTAGCACATAGTATAGGTACATACAACAGGCATAAGAAAAATTCCTGGAATAAGTTTCTTTTCAGAAACCGGCAATGGGTTACTTTTAATTAGTTTAAAATAGTTGGTAGGCTAGTAACTGTAACATTATTTAGTTGCCACCACAAATTGAAAAAAGTTATTAACATGCCTTGTAACCTTCTTGAAACTCTTAAGTGAAATACAAATTTATTGTTTAAAACTGAGAACTTCTTCGAATTATTGCTTGAAAGTTTAAAAGGTTTAAAAGGAATTATAAACCTAAACTTCCAGGTAGGACCTTTAAACACAAAACATATGTATATTGTTGTATAACTCCAATAAAATACTTTTATTGGTAAACACAATTTATTTATTTATGTGAGTCGTACACTTTTACACAAAAACTAAATTAAATTATTTCTATATTAACTTTAAAATAGAATAATATTGATTTTGTTATACTAGACGAACTGACTTTGTTATAATAAATAAACTGGACAAAATGAACAATTATAATAAAATGAACTGATTTTGTTATAATGAACGAATGAATGGCAAAGAACCTGGAAAAACCAAGTCTAAAGGCTTTTATACCCTTCGATTAACCTGATGTGACCTGTAGGAAGATTTTAGAAATAACAATACTTGAAAATGGGTCGTCACGGAAACCCTTACAAATCTTTGAAAGGTATATTTGGAAGCTTCCTACGTTTATAATATTTACCAATTTTAATTATTTATGCAGGTATACAACAATATAAACTCATCTGAGGGTGTGAATCAAATTTCGTTTTGATAATGCATCACGAAAAAAAAATGTTAGTTCTGTTAATATTTAGAATAATAAATATTGCAAATTAGAGTTGAGTATTATATTATTTTATGTTACGTATTATATCAGACAGATTAACTTATACAAAGAATTAGAAATCTGATTTAAAAAGTGTAATAGAGATTTACTTTTTGATAGCCATATTCGTTTAAATGTTTTTGCTAACGCGTTGTACACATCATTGTAGAAGTAATAATAATATAGTTCCAAAATATTATTGTATTATAACACTTTAATATTAATATAATATTACCTGAACGTTTTATAGATAATGTTACCTTATAACTTTTACATAACATTTCCTTTAGATCATATGAAAATACTACCAGTAGTTACAAACTAAATATTAAGACAATATTTTCTAAAGGTTATGACAATAATATAAAGAAATAATATTATCATGATGTTATCATAATATTTTTTCCGAATATTATATTATCTTACAATCTAATATACAGGTAATATTATCTAGACATCATGAATATTCGCATGGCATTCGGAGTTATCCTAATATTATCTGAATATTATCTGAATATTACTAGAATATTTTTATGAGATTGTGTGCTGCTTGGGATTAATTCAATCTTGGTAAAACTGGCGAAAAACAAAGACGATTTTTAAGCACATCTGAGATTATGTTGCACGATAGAAACAATGAAGTTGGCAACTAAATCAGCTGCTGCATACACTACCAACCCTGTACTACAACATGACCCGCGTATAAGAATTCCACTCCAAAGTTGCGGGGGGGCGAAGTGAGAGGGTGGTTAGGTTAGAAGTAGTTAAACATTTATTTTTTTTAAATTCCACCCTAATTTTGTAAGGAGCCGAAGCCGCGGGGTGGTTAGGTTACAAGCAGTTAAACATTCATTTTTTAAGAATTCTACCCAAATCTTGTGGGGAGCGAGGCAAGGGGTGGTTAGGTTAGAAGCAATTAAACATTCATTCATTATTTATTGAATACCACCCCAATCTTACGGGTGGGGGCAAAGCGAGGGGGTGGTTAGGTTAGAAACAGTTAAACATTCATTTGTTAAGAATTCCACCCCAATTTTGTGAGGGACCGAATTAAATGAATGAATTCATTCATGCTTGCGCGGGGTTAATGTCTTCCAGGTGATTTAGGGAAATTGGGTTGTGGTATTGTCGGTTGATACACTGTCGGGGAGCATTGGAACGAAGCCGCGATATTATGGTGTCATGCCAGTCGGTGTGCTTGTGAAGTGTCAAATTCGTCAATGTTAGAAGTTTTTTTGTAAATTTCTAAGTGTTTGGCGTCGGAGAGACCTTCCGCAAGTGTCTTTTGATTCTCTGAATGGATATTCATGCATTGGTAAGGTTGAAGTTTTACTGTAGAAGTTAAATCCTAGGGGTAGCTATATCGAACTCTTACCACTAAGGGTTCCAGCCTTCCTAAGAAGTTTAAAGTTACTCCTTCTGCAGGAAAGATATTGGCAATTGTTCTTTGGGGCAGTCAAGGAATTTTAATGATTGATTATCTGAAGAAGGGTAGCATGGTAACAGGAGAGTATTATACGAGCTTAATACGTCGCCTCGGAGGGTCTATCAAAGTGAAAAGTAAAAAAAACTTTAAGGGGAACAAAATTGAGGAACGATGAAGAACTTATAGCTGCTGTTGAACGCCATTTTAAACAAAAAAATATTTTTATAATAGATTAAAAATGTTATTGAAACGGTGTAATACTTGTATTCAAAAGCAAGGGAACTGCATTGAAAAATAAATTTTTGTTCTTGTTCTAGTCTCTCGTTTTCACGCCTAGTCCGGAAATATAAAAACGACCCCTCGTACTTTTTGTAGTTCGTAATAAAAAATACTATTCAGTCTACAACATTTCTCAAAAATCTTTGCTTCATAATCAAGTTCGTTCAGAGGCCCAAAAAACTTACGAGAGTTAGTTCATCTCCATAAAATTTATCTAGAGCATCGACTGAAGAAATAAAAAACCATCTTTAGGCTGCAATTCGAAAAACAGCCATCGTGTTTTTGTTTTTACTAGGGAATTTATATTGAAAAGTTAGATAATACAGAATCTACAGCTTTTTGCATAAATAATGTCGCAGTACATTCTTTTAATTAATAAATTAATCAAATACACGAAATATGATTTAGTATTAATTACATAAAATTTATTTCCTAAGAGCCCATAAGACGATTTTGGATAATTAATATGAAATTAGATTTCGTATATTTAGTTAATTTGTTTTATTAATAAAGAAATGATTTACGACATTATTTATGCAAGAAACTGGACGTACGTATTTAGAGTACTAACCGTAACAAAATGTAACACCATGTAGTAAGGTTATAAAAACTTGATAGATGAAATTAAATCTTTTCGAAAAACTAACCGTGGTTTCATGTTTTTATAAATGTAACTAGAATTTATTTTAAACGGGCTTGAATAACTAATTAGTTCTGCATGATTCGGTTTCTGTTTATTACAAAAAAAATCTCAACAACTACAAGTTACTAACATAAATAAAATAAACAACCTTAGAATTGTGTTAATCCAACATGATTTTGCCATTAGCTTCATCAATCTGCAATAAAGCATGCATATAGTCAATAAAATTTAAATAAATATACAATTTTTGTTCTAATAATATAATATACGGTAGGTCAATGAGCCCTGTAAATGTATCTGATAGCACCTTTCACTCGAAGGCGTGTCCCACTGAGATGATCGAGTTCAATATAATTAGTTCTGCGAAATGTAGGTACAAACATAATTATCGTACACTAATTTATATAAGAGCTGAGAATTTATCGTTGCGTTATTATTATATAACTTTCTTTTGTAATGTGCGTAGTAAGTAAAACTCCAGAAGGCACGTTTGTCGCTTGTTTTGGGAAATTGCGGCTGCTTGTCTTATTCCGGTCTTACGACTTCCTAGCAGTTTTTTTTTGATCTGATTAAAATTAGAAAGATAAAGACCGTATCAAGTACATTATAACATTGTGATATAATTAATAAAAATGATTAGTATTTTGCTTTATAGACAGGTGCTCACTGTATGTTAGGTATTGAAGAATTTTCTTGTACCGTGGTTTTAATTCAAGTGCCAAAGAAAGTACTTTCTAACAAATAAACAATTTATATTGTGCCCATTGAGATTTTGTTAATGATCTGTTTGCAGAAAGTGTCTTTGTTATTAATCAATGCCAATATTGTCAAGAAAAAGTATTTACAACAGCAGGTTCAGGTTCAGGTTCAAACCAACTACCTTGACATAACATTAACGATGCCATAAACAGCAGTTAGAAAATCCTTGACTATTAAATTTCTTTTAAACGTTAGATACTATATAGAATAATAACTGCAATTATTATGCAAGTAAAAATTTATTTATATAGAGACTATGCTTAAATTAATGTCAACATTTTTTCTTATATAAAATATTTCTCTGATTGCTCTGATAAATTTCTAATTGCGGAAGAACATGATTTAAAATATTACATCGCATGGATTTTCCCAAAATGCATTAAAAATAAAAACAAAACATAAAATGAAAGCTGCAAACTTTGTTAACATGAAGACGTAAGAAAGTGAGTGTCATGGGGAAAAAACTTCTATCTGTAGCTTTGAGTTAATGTCACTGACTATACATTCCTTACTTTGTTTCATTTATCATTTCTTGTAATTACATCACATTTAGATTCACAGTAATATTTATTGTTAGAGATTTAAAATAAAATGAGCTTTCTAATTTCTTTTTCGTTTGCACAAGATACATAGAGACTGATGAGTAATAATATCTACCTTGTCACACATTCAGCAAGCATCCATCTTAACTATTACACTGAAAGAAGTAAAATAAGAAAGAAATTGGTAGGCAATAGGAAATTGAAATATTAATATGTTGACCTTCTTAACCAATGTTACGGTACACTAAGGCTGATGATGTTTTAGAAAAATATATTGAAAAATGTGACTGAAAGATAAAATCACTATTTGACTGTTTTGTATTAGAATCCTGGAGAAAATGCCCAAAACGCTCAGGCTAAATGTTAAATTGTCAAATCCAAGTTTTTTCTTTGTGGTTGTTATAGTAAATCTAATGAACAGTTTTTAAACACTATCAAGATTTCTTGATGCATTCTTCATCTGGTTTTCTTTGCAATTCAAGTTTTTACAATTTGCCACAATTTATATTATTCCTAAAATGATA
Source organism: Ignelater luminosus (assembly GCA_011009095.1). Taxonomy (NCBI): domain Eukaryota; kingdom Metazoa; phylum Arthropoda; class Insecta; order Coleoptera; family Elateridae; genus Ignelater; species Ignelater luminosus. The sequence goes on along the minus strand of VTPC01087049.1, from coordinate 2,510 downwards.
GATGTGAATTATCAGCAATTTTGCTGTATTGTTTATTACGTTAGGAGCTACCAATCTATCAGTTGTTTCCGTAGTTGGGAAGGATTCCATATTGTGCTAAATTTCTTATAATTGTTTTGGTCAAACATTAAATACACTGTAAATAAAGCCTTCTAATTGATAGATATTGTTGAAGTTTTGATAAAAATAAAAAAGTACAAAGTTCGCATACTTGCAGTTGAAAATTTAGTAGAGAACTAAATAAATTTCAATCAAAACTAAATTATCCCAAACGGAAAATACATTCTCTTTCAAATACCAGATGGTGGTCGTTACTAAATGTTATTCAAGTTGTAGTAGAGCAAAATCTCCTAGTCATTTGGGACTTATTAACAGAATATGATATGATAATTCAATGTCTATTTACTTCCACCCTAGAATCTGAATTTAAACCGATAGGTATCAATGTATATATAAAGAGCACTAAAAGCCTAGCAGGCCCATGGCTTGTTGTGTTGTTCGGTGCCACTATTTTCTGTCTTTTGCTTTAGTTTTTTAGTCCATAATTCTCAGCTTTGCAATATCTTCTTGGACTTTTTTCTTCCATCTTGGTTTTGTTCTTCCTCTTCATCTTTTTCCACCAGGTTCACTTTCCAATATGCGTTTTGGTAGTCTTCCCACTGGTAATCTCACTACATGACCTATCCATCTTATTCTGCTTGCTTTCGCCACTCTCACCAAATTTGGTTCCTTGTAGAACTCTTGCAACTCTTGGTTAGTTCTTCTTACCCATCTTTCTCGTACTATTTTTCTGCCAAATATCTTCTTTAAAATCTTCCTTTCCCATATTGCCAACATGTTCTCTTCTTTTGTATTGATTGACCACACTTCACTTCCACTATTGTTTTATATATACGGATCTTTTCTGGTCTTGACAACACTTTACACTTGAGTAACTTGCTTAATACAAACACACACTTATTACCGGCCATTAATCTTGCTTGCATTTCTTCATTACTCCCAGGTTTCCTCGTAAACATGACCCCTAGATAAGTGAACATGTTCACCTCTTCAAAAACATATTCATGATTATCAACTTGTACTTGCAGCTGGCTGTTATCTTTAATTTCCTTATCATTCCATGTCGTGTACTTTGTTTCCTTTTCATTTATTTGGAGACCTATTTTCTTTGCCGCAGTTAGCAAACGACCCACTATTTGCTTCAGCTCCTGTTTATTTCTTGTGATCAAAGCTACATCATCTGCAAATGCCAAGCACTGATGTTTTTTATGGTATATCAACCCATCTCTATTAATGTTTGCTTCTCTTGCTACTTTTTCTAGTGCCAAGTTGAATAATATAGAAGATAAGGGACCCCCTGCCATAGTCCGTTATTCACTTCAAATTCTCATGTTAATTCGCCCTCCACTCTAACCATATTTTCTGTTTCCATAGTGTCATTCTTACCTACTTTATACGTTTACTGTTATGCCTAGTTTTTTCATTGCATTATACAGTTGTGGTCTTTTGATGCTGTTGTAGGCTTGTTTAAAATTAATAAATAGTATGTGGGTGTCTTTTTGAAATTCATGACTTTCTGCCTGTATTTCTTTCAAGATAAATATTTGATCAGTTACTGCTCTTCCTTTATGAAACCCAGCTTGGTATTCTCCTATTACAAATTCTGTTTCATCCGTTAATCTGTTCTTTATACAGGTGGCTAATATTTTATTCGCGACATTTAGAAGCGCTATGCCTCTGTAGTTATCACACTCTGCTTTTGAACCTTTTTTGTGGATAGGGCATATAATTGCCTGAGACCATTCTTGCAGCATCCCTTTTTTTGTCAGCTTTTATCATATGGTGCATTGCTTTATATAATTCTTCTCCACCACTTTTGAACATTTCAGCTGTTGGTCCATCCTTTCCAGCACTTCTATTGTTTTTTAAACTTTTTATTATTTTGGCAACTTCTTCTAGAGTAGGTGTCTGTTCATTACCTTCTATTATTCTTTCCTCTATTGTGGCCTCTACGTCTTCTTGTTCTTTATAGCTTAGTAATCGTTGAAAATATTTTGCAGATAATTTCCAGCACTTCATGTTTTTCCGGTTTTATCTCACCCTTCTCATTCTTGTAAAATATTGCTCTACTTTGGTGTCCTTTCTTCAATTTCTTTGTTCCCTGGTAAAAATTTCTTATCTCCTTGTTCTTATAATGGCTTTCGATTTCACTGATAAGCTTTTCATTATGTTTTCTTTTTTTTTCTCTACATATTTTTTTACATTTCTTCTGCTGCTCATGGTATTTACTTCGTCTTTCGTCAGTTTCTTCTTCTAACATTTCTAGTATCAGTTTCTTTCTTTTTGCTACTTCTCTCTCACATTCTTTATCAAACCAGTCTGCATTTCTCGTTACTTGCGTTTCTGTTTGTAGGGTCTTAATTACTTGCTTCATTGTTAATATTATTGTTTGCCACATATCTTCTATTTCTTTCTTTTTATGTATGTTAGTAAGTTTCCCCTGCATCTCC
>VTPC01087047.1:0-10221 GCA_011009095.1 Ignelater luminosus | reverse complement strand
CCTGTAAGACAGGATTTCAGGATAAGCTGATAGCTGATTAGTTTACCAGGTTTTTTTGATCTAGAAACTTAATTTTTTTTCTGAATTGTTGGATGGTAGGGTCTTTGTGACAAGATTTTGGTTGATGATTTTCTTGTTGTTTACAATTTGTTTGACAGGTTAGTTGTTGGTTGGATTTCTACTTGAATTCGGTTGCTTGTTGTATTTGATTCGTTTGCTATGCTTTTATGGAATTTCATTCTTAGTCCTGGAGCTGTAATCCTTTTGAGAAGAGTGTATCGTGTAATACGCTTAGTATTTGAATTTCGTCTTCCGACTTTGATTCTTTTCTTTGTCTTTTTATGAAGCAAGAGGATATGTGTAACGTTCACTTTTTGTTTCCGTTACATATGGGGTATTTAATCGGTGCTGTTGGTATGATCTTGTATTTTTGGTATTCTTCTCTCGTTGAAGAGATTCTCTTCTTGGTACTTGTGAGTTCACACTGATAGGTTGATTATTTTTTTTGCTAACTTCTAAATTTTGAAATCAATTGGCTTGACGGACTTTTTGATTTTATTTATTTAAACAAGCGGGACGCAGGGTATAATTGTCATCAATGTCAAGTTTATTTTCTTGTTGCAGGATTTTGGAATTTGTACAGCTGTTCGGTGGAATTTCTGTTTGATTTGGATTTAATCTTCTGATCTGGTTAGCAATGTGAATAGTGTTATGTCATCTTAGTAGAAAATGATGATGATGATTTTTGATAAATTAAGTTCCTTGTACCCTTGCCTATGGAATAACTAGGTGAGCAGGTCTTGTGATTGGTTCTGATTACCATTATCTTCCTAATTTTGTTTTTGGTGATTGGTTATTGAATTCTAACAAAGATTTTCTTTTTTATTCTTTAATAAGCGTCTCAAATTTTCTCTGGCGAGTTTACGTTGTGATGGTCGGAATGGGTGAGCGACTTGTAGAGTAGGTTGCGGCGATAATTATTTCCTACAAGGGGAGCAGACCGTTTGTTCCTAGTGAGCCTGTCGGGTCTCTATAACTGTTGTGAGGGGTGAAATTTCTTTTGTGTGGTAAGCCCTACAGATTAGGCTTTTTGGAAACGGGGATCAAAGAACTGACTTTGTTTTTTGAAGCTCCTGAAATTATGGAGTTCTTTTTAACTTCCTTATCCTTGCTCAAGGCCACCATTGAGTTTTTAGTTTTAGTTAACTACAGTTCATTATCTTGCAAGGCAAGGTTACGTTACAATTTTTTTATTATGTATTAAACCAAAAGTTAAAGGGATCGCGTTATCAGAATATTGTGTACAACGCTACTTTATCTTAGAGGGCCATCCTCATTGAAAATTTCCAGTGTTATGCAATATGTAGCTAAGTTTTGCAAGTAGATGTTTTCAATTTTTAAATTCTTCAAGGATTGTATGGTTACATACATTCAAGCTAAAGTCTCTCAAGATTTTTATACCTCCAAATTTCTGCAGTGAAGTGTTTATGCCTTATTCTTTTATAGGTGATAATGCTCGACGTTTTCATTTTATCTTACAATTTCGTTAGGGAAAACCATCAAAAACCTACACAAAACAAATTATCAATAAAAAGCAACTGCTCGTTCTGAGATATTCTGATTGAATGAATGTGAAGACGCACTACATGACAGATCGTGCAGGTTGATCAAACACGCAGGGTAGACTTAAATTGCAAAATGAATTTGAAAATACAATCCACCTCTGATTACATGTTTTTAATTCGTTTAAGTCCAGAATGTTCCTTGAAAAATTGATTTAATGAGTAACGGGTTAGTATTGTATTTCCTATGAAAATTATTTTTTTAGACAGCCGTAACCGTAATCCTTAATGATAGTGTTAACGATTACGATATCCGATTCTTGTAACATTTGAGCCATTAAATTTGAACTAGGAGTTCAGATTTTGAAGCTTACTAACTACATGATGCAATTAATTACCCGTTTGTACTGAAATGAAGATCATTAGAGCTATTCTGATGTCAAGATGCTATTGTAATTAATTTATTTCATACAGTTTTTGTTGTTTCGATTTCATTCAATTATGAAAAAGTATGAAAATCCCTATATATTTTCAAGAAACGTCTGGTGGGAAATTACCGTCTACTACATATTTTGCTTAATTCTTCTTCATCTTAGAATTAACTCTAAGCTCCCAAATGAAATGCAACATAACATTTTACATGTTCTTTAATTAAACCTAATTTTAATAGAATTTAGAAGGAAGAGGCTAATTAAAGCGTGAACCTCTACTTTATAGCTGCCAAAAAGGAATGTACACGTTAAAAAGTAATAAACACACGAAGACGTACTTACTCAACTTTTATTTTACGTTTTACACCCACATTCATCTCCATAAGTCATACATTAAAGGCAACATCTCGTACAACAACAAAAACATAGTTAAAAGTGAACTGTTATTTAATTATAATAATTTCTGAGCCGGTAAAACTTCCTACAGAAAATTCTAACTATTTAGTCTCCTTATAATACTCACGGGAAAACTAAGAATTTGAGACACAAAAGCACTTCAGACGACTTCTGACATTTAAACCAACTCAGATGAAGTTACCGAGATATGGTATCTTACGAAATACTCCTGACCTATCTCACTTTGTTGTCTCTTATTAGAAGATTTCCGTTTGAATTACGACCTGAAAATAACAAAAAGATTTATTGGTGTTACTATTTGAACTTTGACTATTATTTTTTATAAAGAACAAAATGCAGTTATAAATTAGGAACCGAGTAAATATTAAAACTGTCGGCGTGTCTGTGTTTGAAGTAATAGTAGCAGTTTAAAAGCACTAGAGTGTTAAAATTGAAAAGGATAAAGGATTTTAATCGCGTCAAAGTAAATAACGCATCGGGCAATTTCCTGTTAATTCTGATGGAGCTAAAAATGATTTGATGTATCTTACGAGACAGACGTGTTAAATTGGTGTGATATAACAATTTGAGGTTGTGAAGATTATATGAGTTTGCTATTTTTATATTAACGAGATATACAATCTAAAAGTAAAATTGAGATGAAACTATATAAAATAACTATTTCAGCATGATATTCTGCTAGATTCAGTAAATTATAATTCCTGCTAGTAACAGGAATAGTAAACAACTAAATATATGGTCTGAAACTGTCTAGACGATATCATTTTGTGTTGGCTCTTAACAAATATGAATTCCTACAAGTTTATAAATAGAGTAAAGTTTTGGTGGATATTTTTCTTTCAATAAACCGGATATGTACTACATATGTGTTTATACTTTTCTCAATAACAAGAATAAGTTGATTAATTTAAGGAGAAAGGTCTGTGATGAAGTTTTCAAGTTAAATTTCAGTTTCTTTGTGTTTTAGTTCCTATCAAGTTTCGTGATGGAGTAACGGATTTTAATAATATCCTTTTTAGAATTAAAACTCATTCAGATGGCTTTTAGTATTTTAAACAGAACATCTACAATTTTCTAAAAACTAATTTTAGTTTCTTATTGTTTTAAGTTTTAGCGTCATCAAATACTAAGGTTATATTGGACGCAGTGCATTATGATTAAAAAATATCATAATTAGCCTATTAAGGTCGCTTTGTGGTAAGACGCCTAGAATATTGGCATTAAATAGCATTGTTGGAACACAATCTGTGCAAAGGGGTTGATTGTTATTACAAAGAAGATATTATAATGTTAGATTAGTATGGCCTGTTCTCTTCCTACATAAGGTTATTAGGTATAGAAACACTCCAGGGATGATAAGCTTAAAGTATAGTAAGCGTGAATATTCAACTTTCTTTTGGTCTCTCCATTAACCAGTGTAATACCACCCCTACTGTAAAATACACAAATTGTGCATTGTTGATCTATCCTGAGCTAGCTGGGCAGATTAACCCCAAATGTAACTACGCACTCTTCTACCACGAGGTCTCCTTCTTTCCACCCTTGCCTCGAGTGCTTGTCTTGGATACCTGGAGTCTTCCATGGCCAAACCATCTCAGCTGATACGCCCTCATCTTGTTCAACAGAAAGTCCACTCCAAGATTTGCCCTGATCCTTGAGTTTCAGATTCGATCTCTCCTACTCCTCTCAAACACCTCATTTTGGCCGCTTGGATTCTGCTTTCAAACTTGCTAGTGAGGCTCTATGTCTCGCAGTTGCAGGTGAGAACCGGCAAGTATGTTGTCCTGTACACTGCAAGCTTTGTACCCCACTAACCTCCTACCTCTTCAGGAACTTCGTTTGGTTAGTTCGTGTGAGACGCGGTAGCTTCTCAGGGGTTTCTATATGGATCCCCAAGGTACCCAGTCAAAGCCTTTACGATATCAATAAAGCACAAATGAAGTTCTTTATTATACTCTATAGTTTCCTTCGTGACTTGCCGAATCCCAAATATGGCGTTCTGAGTCCCTTGGTTAGGTCGATCGCCGTCAGTTTTGCCTATTTTGCAGTATACGTCTATAGACCTTTCCGGGTACACTGAGTAGTGAGATGCCTCGATGGTTACTGCATTCAAGATTATCTTCTCTCGTAAATAAAGGCACAATAACTGAAAGCTGCCAGTCTTCCGGGATTGGAGATGTCTTCCAAACGAGTATAAACACTCCTCTCCAACTGGTCCCATATACCTCAGCATCTCCGGAGCTGTATCATTTTTTTTCGGCAGCTTTATCTAACTTAGCCTTAGCTAGAACTTCCCGTATCTCAACAAGGTTAGGGCCTGCGTCTATATAATTGTTGGTCAACTATCTTTGACTTTCTGTCTCAACTTCCTCTTCATCATCACTGCCTTCCCATGTTACAATACCATTATTATTTTTCCATCTTTCCATAATCTCATCTGGATTTGTAACCATAACTCCATTTTTACTCTTTATGAATTTTAAAGGACAGACTCCATTTGTTTCCTTACGCATGTTCTTGGTCACTTTGTAAAACAGTTTCTGTATGTAGTGTCATAATACTTTGTGTATTTGCAGAATGGAGAATATGCACAATTTTTTATTATATTTATTTTGAAAAGCAAAAACCCAAAGTAAGTCTTAAGAAATCATAAAAACGCAATTTTGATTATGATTCTGCAAGACAAAAATGATTGAGATTCAAATGATTTTCTCACGCGCCAAAACGGAAAAATGTATAATGACAGTCGTGTGACGTCAGTTGATAGCCCAGGATTAACTAGACAAAGAGCTTCTTTAAAACTGCTTTAAAATATTTGCCTATTCCTTATTAAAACATACTTGAAAATTGAATTTGTATTAGACATACCCGTCATCATTTTTCTGGAATTGCCTATTTTGGGCTAATCGACGATTTTTCCTTTTTCTCTATGGATATAATTTATTTTTTGCTTCTTGATGATGTCTTATCTTTTCTATTATTTTAATGAGTCTGGAAGCAGAGAATCTTTGATAATTGATTCCTAATGTCATGTTGTTTAGCAAATGCATGCATGTAATTAACGCATTTATGGCATGAATAATATTTTAATTAAAAAAGAAGTTTTGTTTTATTAATTGTTTTCTTCTTCTTCGCGAATGGGTTGCTGAGGACCATGCGGAATCAACACGTTTTCGTTTTCCTTTTTTTCTGTTTCTTTTTCTCGAAATCCCATGTATCTCGGTCATGTAGATCTGGTGATCCTAATTCTGTAAGATCTTTTTCTGTTTGTTTGTGCCAGTCGGGTCTAGTAGTCTTGTTTTTCAGAAAAGAGTGAATTTGGTGTGTTAGCCTGTTTGGGTCTATTCTTTTTAAATGTCCCCTGAACTGGATTAATCGCACGCGTATTGTATCTGTAATCAAAATGTGTGTAGATTTCTGTTTTAGGTTTTGGGTAATGTAGTCCGTCCTTGGTTCTTGTCTTAAGATTTTTCTCATTATGTTGCTTTTTTTTATTTCCAATCGTTCTTTTAGTGTTTTGTGTTGAAGGTCGAGTGTTTCTGAAGCTTAAAGCGCTTTTGGTTTGACCATTGTTGTATAATGTCGGATTTTACAGTTCCAGGAGAAGCATTTTCTGTTATATGTATTTTTTTGTTAATTGAAACGCGGTTTCCAGTTTCTGAAGTCTTGACTCTAGAAACTTCTTTTCGTTGCAGTTATCGGTGATCTATTCACCGAGGTATTTAAATTCTTTAACACGGGAAACCTTGTTGCTAGTTTTAAGTTTATGCGGTGCTGTCTTGATGTCTCTTAGAAATTTTGTTTTTTCAAAGAATGTAGATTGATTTTGCTTGTGCTTGTTATTTCGAGTTGTTTCTGAGCGTTTGGGATGTCTTTGGTATTTAGTGCCCTATCATCGGCAAAGGCTAGACAGTCTATTTCTACACTTTTGATTTTTAGTCCTAGGCGGTGTGTTAGCGCACCTGCCTTTCTCCATTCTTTTACAATTTTATAAAGGACGCAGTTAAAGAGTAACAGGGTTAATCCGTCACCTTGTCGTACTCCCGTGTCTATTTTAGACTTTTTACTCACTTCCCCCCATAAGCTTCACTTTCTATGTAGTCTCTGCGAGTGCTTCCTTGTTTAAGTTTGTTGTCTTTCGATCTACTCCAAATTACGCTACTATTTCAAAAAGGGATCCCCGGTCCGTGCAATCATAAGCTGTTTTGACATTAACAAATGTGATGACATAACTTTTGTTAGATGTGCTGCGGAAATATTTTATCAAATCTTTCAGGTTTATAATTTGTTCTGTGCAGGTTCGTCTTTGTTTGAATCTACTTTGGTATTCGGCGACTTGCCGACCCAGTTGAAAATCTGCACGATTGAAGAGGGCTTTGGGTAGGATTTTGTACGTGACTAAAGGAAAGGGATTCCGCAATCGTTGTTTGGATCTGTCTTATTTCCTTTTTTACGTATTGGGTGTATGATCGCCGTTTTTCAGTCCTCGGGGATTTTTCCACTTTTCCAAATTTTATCCATCTTCTCCAGATGCTTTGTTATTTTTGAGGGATTGGATTATCTCTTTGATTTCCTGTACATTTGGTGGTTTTGAATCTGGGTGTCGCTGAATGGAATTGATGAGAAGTTTATCTTGTGTCTTTTCACAGTTGAGCAATTTGGAAAAGTATTTGGCAAGGATTTCACAGTTTTTACTATTGTCATCTTCGTCTCTGAATTGAAGTGATGGTAGAGAGTATTTAGTCAGTTTTTGTTTGAATGTTCTGTAGTAGCTTCGTGAGTTGTTTTTCTTGAAGTCGTCTTCTATTTCTTGTAATGTTGTATCGTCATTCAGTTTACGTACATATGGTATGTTTCTTATCGATTTTGTTTTTTTGGTTTCTTTGAGTTCTTGCAAGGTCTTTTGGTTTTTATTATGCACTTGTTGTCTGAGTCATATTCGTCTGTCCACCAGGCATGTTTACGCGTTCTGGTTTGTGGTGCTGCTGCTTGTAGAAGCTCAGACTGGAGTTGTTTCCAATTCTATAGATTTAGTTTTTCTGTTTCTTTTGTAAACTGTTTATTACATTTGATGTTTTGTATGTCGCATTTGCATTGTGGAGCTTTTGAATTGTCTCTTTTCTGGAATTGCGTCTAGGGAAACTTTCGTTGGGCAATGATCGGAATCTAGGTCTAGTCCTTTGAGAACTGTGTTCCTTGATCTTTGATGTATTTATGCGAGAGATCATCACGCGTTCCAGCTGGAATTCACTCAATAGTGAGTCGGGTGTGATCTAAGTCTTGGTTTTAGAAGGGTTTATCTTAAAGAATGTCGATTTAAAAAATAGGTCATGATTTTTGCATAGTTCGACGAGTCGCGTGCCATTGCGGTTAGTCTGCTTATGTCCTTATCATTTACCTACCCATTACTGCTTTTCTATACCAATTTGCGCGTTGAAATTAACTGTTTATTATTTTTCATCCAAGCTTTTGTCAGTTGGACTACTGACTTCTCAGGGATTTCTCAATAGTTGCCATAATATCTAAATTAAAATTTTAAAATACAAAGGACATTTTTACAAAAGCCCTGAAAAGCCAATGTAAAATTTCTTTAAATGGGGATTTCCAGATGACAAGTGGAAATCCTTAATTGACAGCTGGAAGTTTCCAAATGACAACTTGAAATTAGTAAATATCTTCACGAACTCGGTTTGCAAAGTCTGTCCGCATTTTTTTAAATCTTGAAATTTTGACTTCAGATTTGGATTCTGCATCAAAAACCACGTGGTGCCTTCGTTTTTTGATATCTCTTAGGAAACATAGTCGCCGAAATTTAAAAAATTTAAAAAAATCTGTTTTTTACTTTAGAATCGTAATCAACGCAAACAAAATAACAGATACATATACTTTTAGTTTCTTGATATGGTAACATGGCCGCTGAAAGAACAAAACGGAGTTTGTTGTGATTATGCTTTGGATTCCTAGATGTTTTTAACTGGGAATTTCTAAATGACAACTTGAAATGTATAAATATCTTTCTAACTAAAATTTTAAATCACATTACATTACATTTTAGATGAGTGTAAAATTAACAATTTTGCACACTTTTAACTGCGCCAGCAACGCCAAGGCTTCGGCAGCAGACCACGTGCTTAGACGGTTTTTGAATTACAACTCTAGCAAACGTTAGGTGAAATTTCCTACTGAGTATTCATGTGTTCTTGGACGATCGGCAGCGAACGTGAATTTCCGTAAAGGTGCCTTCTTCGATACTGGCAACGCCAAAGCTTGGTTAGTACTAGCCCTAACCTTTTATACCCCTGTATATGGAAACATTCTTTGACATTAAGTAGACGCTGTTTAACACGTAAACTGCAAATACTAGTAGTTCCCAATGTGACCAAAAAATACCAATAAATAAAAGACAAAAATTCATATTGTCTCCCCACAATAAAGTTTCAAAATTCAGTTGCAAGCTTTGACTATCATACCTCCAGATGATCGTTGCGTCGTTGTTTGAACTCATCAGTAAAGGATAATGAAAGTCAGTACTTGCCTGCTTCATACTGGTTACATACTAATCGAGTATAACAAGCATTGACTGAAGAATACTGAAATTGTAATTAAAAAAAATGTAACGGTAATTCATAAATACATTAGAGAAAACTTTAAATTAAGACTTTAATTAGACGCTTATTAATCACCTGCAACGAATCACAATAATGATAATACAACAACCAAATCCTAGGATAATTTAAATAGACGACGTTTTCTTATTGAACTTAAAATGGTTTTTAATACCAAGTGATAATAACGCAATAAGAGATTTCAGTTTTATCTCACGAAGTTTTAAGCGAAAAGCACGAGAACCTTTACAACTTAAATTGTCAATAAAACGCAACCACTCGTTCTGAGGTCTGCTGATCAAATAATGCCAAATAAAGTCACAGAAAATCGATCTTGATTTTACCCGAGAATTCAAACGCGCGGGATCGACTTAAACTGCAAAGTGGATTCGAAAATATAATAGATGGTTTTCGACCCTACAGAGGAAGTTAATAAAATTCTAGAATGGTCTAAGTTTTTTAGAAAAATGATTTAAATAGGAGAAGCCTGAAACTTAACAATTTTAAATTTTATTAAGTGATTGTGAAGATCAAAACTTTAGGTAAAATGATGATTTAAGAAAATCTACTTGTCAAGAGTGGAATGTTTAGAGGTTCAAGGTTATAATCAAACTTTTGTACCAACCTAATTTAATTACATTTTGGCGTACTTAAAAAATCCAAACCCAACCTACATAGTTATTGTTCAATGCTGTTAAACGAAGAGCATTAAAAAAGCGGTTACTTGCTACAAAGGCATTTAATACCTAATTTTAAGGAATCTTGCTGGCTGTGGACCACTGCATCGTAAAAAAACCGGAACAATACATATACCTTTTGTCCAGGAGCAATGATCACGATGATGGCGTGATGCCAATGAAGAAGCTCCTTATTGGTTGACATGTGACAACTGTTCACAAGTGTTTGATTATTGAAATCATTGTTATTGAAATTTGAAGAACCTCGTAATTTTATGATTGTATAAGGACGAGGGGGAGTGCCGGAATATTACTTTTAGACGGAATACACGCGTGGCCGATCATTATTATTTTATTCATTAGATGCAGTGGAAACTGCTCAGAGACAACGACGTCATATAGAGATGAGAACTTCTTGCTGAAGATCTTTTACATTCTTAAACTCAAAACTCGGTTTTGTATGAGAGGAGTTTTTTTTTGAAATGTATGTATAGTCCAATCGACTTTAAGCTTCTTCTGCTTTTTAGTG
>VTPC01087043.1:0-18858 GCA_011009095.1 Ignelater luminosus | reverse complement strand
ATATATATATATATATATACGAGGTGTGTGAGAAAAGTAATGAGACTGGCAGCACTGCGGGAGATCTGGCAACGTTGTGTTTACCGGCCTGTGCTAAACCGGTTTGCTTATCGCTTCCACTTCCTCAGTCCAAGTTACAACTCCGTACAGCTAGCACTTATTTTTGACAGCGCCATCAGTGAAGTTGTGTTTTTGTTGTGTGTTACAGAAATGGAGCATCGGAATTTAGAGCAACGTTGTGCAATAAAGTTTTGTGTTAAACTTGGTGAATTCGCGAGTGTGACTTTTGAAAAGTTGAAACAGGTCTATGGGGAACAGTGCTTATCAAGAGCACAAGTTTTCCGCTGGAACAAATCATTTTTGGACGGCCGAGAACACGTTGAAGATGAACCTCGCTCAGGGAGACCTTCAACTTCAGAAACTGACGAAAACGTTGAACGTGTGAGGGCTCTTGTGAGATCAGACCGTCGTTTAACAATAAGGATGATGAGTGAACAGTTAAATTTAAATACTTTCACCGTGCATCAAATTTTGACAAACAATTTGAACATGCGAAAGATTTGTGCTAAAATGGTGCCGAAAAACCTCACAACTGAACAGAAGAACATTCGAAAAAACGTGTGCGTTGATCTTCTTGAGTGGATTGCCAATGACCAAGAATTCTTCAATTGTGTGATCACAGGTGATGAATCCTGGATATTTGAGTACGATCCTGAAACAAAGCGGCAAAGCGAAGAGTGGCACACTCCGTCATCTCCTCGGCCGAAGAAACGTCGAATGAACAAATCAAAGATCAAGACCATGCTGATTTGTTTTTTTGACAGTAAGGATATCGTGCACAAAGAATTTGTTCCACCAGGACAAACTGTCAACAAAGTGTTTTATAAAAGTGTCCTTGAAAAGCTCAGGAAAAGAGTGATTCGTGTGAGAGCAGACATTGCAGACAAGTGGATGCTTCATCATGACAATGCTCCGTGTCACACAGCAATTTCCATCAGTGAATCTTTGACCTCAAAACGCATTACTGTTGTTCCTCATCCCCCCTATTCACCTGATTTGGGTCCTTGTGACTTTTTCCTTTTCCCGAAATTGAAACATGTCCTAAAAGGACGTCATTTTGGAACTCTGGAGAACCGACCAGTTAAAAGCCATACCAGTTGAAGACTTCCAGCGCTGCTACCAAGAGTGGGAATGTTAAAAATATCTTAATAAAAAATGATTTTCCTTTATATTTCATAGAAAAATACATCAAAAGAAGAATTGATTACATATATAATTCACATAAATACTCAAGAATTCAACAAACCAAACCCTACATAACCTTACCATATATTCCTGAATTAACCAATAGAATAGGAAACATAATTAAAAGAAATACAAATAAAAATTTAAATTATACAAACTTTAACACAATACAACAATTCTATACAAAATTAAAATCAAATACTCCATCTAATTTACAATCCAACATAATATACCAAATAAATTGTAAATTCTGCAATAAAAAATATGTTGGTCAAACAAAACAGTTAATGAAAATTAGAATAAATCAACATAAATCATCTATAAGACTCTTCAAAAACGATACTGCTCTATCTAAACATTGCTTCGACTATAACCATAATTTCGATTTTGAGAACATTAAAATTTTAGAACATGAACAACAATATCACAACAGAATCTTTTTAGAAATGTTTCACATCAAAAAACAACCCAATAGTATAAATTTTAGACAAGATGTAGGAAATTTAAGCATCATATGTCACGATTTAATAAAATAATTTCAATCTTTTCAAAATTTCAAATAACATAAAATCAAAGATATCCTTTTCTGTAATGACAAATAATACTGTCAAATTTATATTTACATTAGTTTTTAGAATTTAATTTTAATTATATACATAAGGTAATTATAATATTAGTTTATTTATTTATGATACATATTTTTGTATATTTACTTTGTAGTTTATCACTTAAGAAGACAACAATAGTTGTTGACGTATGATTATTAAAATAAAAAAATTAAAAAAAAATATTAAAAAAAAGACTTCATCTTTACTTTTAACCGAAGAGAAAACAATTTAATGACATTCATCATATGTTTTTTATTATAATTTTTATACTGCCTACGTAACAAAGAAAAAATAAATTAAAAAAAGTACTTGGAAAAGTACTTATAAGTTAGGAAATAAGTAGATTTTATCTGTATTTAAGTACTTTTGTATTTAAATACTTTTCTTTTTTAAAGTATTTAGTACTTGTACTTAAGTACTTACACAAAAATGTACTTTGTACTTTGTACTTAAGTACATTTGTGATGTACTTACCCAGCTCTGCTTGTAAACAACTTGTCAATTTGAAGGAATTTTTTAGTTTTTATCAAGAGAATTGCACGTGATTACTTTATCTATTCGGCGCGGCGGCACGGCAAGTGTAGATCCTTGCATTTAATATTAATCCATTCCACGTAGAAGAAAACACGATTTTTACAAGACCTTGCACAATCAAAGAAAGAACGAGAAAACTATTTTACAGAAGATTTTATTTGAAAACTACGTAAAATGGCTGTTTTTAAATTCTAAGTTGAATATATTAACAAAATATGTAAGGAGTAAGCATAAAACAATGCAAGCAAAAAGAAAACCAAAACCTAATTCTGACAATAAAGACTTTTGTGCAGAACAGTCTACTCGAGAAGCAGTAGTAGCTTAAATGCAAATTTCAAATTGAAGTTAACGAAAATACAAACTAATGAATACTTGTCTTTACCAACTTTCAAGTATACACTTGAAACTTTTTTCTGTTCCCAGTCCTTCATTACCGCTTAACAACGTATTCAGCCTGTGGTTATCAGCCTACAAGTTTCCCATTTTATTAATGAGGGAGCAGCTTTTACAAGTTAGTTTTTTCCTGGAATTTACAACATTAAACTTTTATAATAGGTAAAATCATTTCATTTAACAATAAACCACTCTAGATTTATCATTACAATCTAAGTTTCTCCTGTTGTTCTAAAACAATAAGCGTACATGTAGTACTTACGTGCATGATTTATAATGTGAGAACAAACATCTGTGAACTTTAGATTTACTGCAGCGAGGATAATGGTTAAATTATAATAATTGACCCTTTTGTATGTGCACTTTCCTGTTTAGAAACTTCCTTTTTATTAAAATTTTAGTAAAGTAAAAGATTTATAATTATGAGTAAGGTATGCAAACAAGTAAATTACTGTTAAATTATACTGTAATTAGTAAAACCTGCTAGATATTTTGTTTCGAGTTAATTCACTCTGATATATCGTTATTCACCTGTTAAATAATAAACTGGCAACGTGCTTATTACATTTGAGATACGTTGATTCCGTTTAGGAATATTTAAGGAATTCAACATGTTGTAGGAAATACAGCGTTGTACTCTGTAAATAGCGCAGTAGTATATCCTAGTATTACAAAAAGCGGGAGTGCATTTGCGTGCATTCAAGCGATCTGTGGTAAGTGAAGGAATTGGCAAATAAAAGCGTTTCCCACATTACGTGTTGGAGTGCGAAGCAATGTCTGCAAAATTCCAAGCATCTGGCTCAATGAACCAACCGAGCTTGTGGTATTCTGAACATACGTTAAATTATATCTTGTGGTGCCTTGGCATATTCTGCTGTAATATCGATTACGGTGGTTGGGTTTCCGCATGCATTAAGGTTACAATCGTCAGCTGAACTCCCAGTTGGACATTTGTTACGCATAGAATGATCCATTTCAAAGCCTGCTTTCCATTCTCCCACAAAATGAAAACTGAACTTTTGCTACTTTCTATATTGAATCTGTTTTCTTATTCATTCATCTGATTTCCAAACCTTCTGGATGCTTCGGCACATATTTAATACAATTTATTAAAGAAATATAGTTTTCCCTTGAGTATAACAGAATAAACAAAGAAAAAAATTGAAAACGATAAGACAACAAAAAGAATAATTAAAATCGATTCTACAATCCGAAAACCTCGCGATCAACCTGATAGGCCAGTTAAGTGATTAAACGGTTTCTTCTTCCGTATAAGTGGTTCGTTACCGGCGGACTTATTTCCTGATATATATCGGTCACTCTGTTAATTCCTTTAGGCAATTTGTTCTTATAAATTTCTTTCACTGGTTTGTATCTGATAACAAAAAGGATTTTTTCCGTGTAGGCGAACAAAATTTATTAACGATATTTGGAATGGCGTTTAAAGCAGTTCATTCTGTCAGTTGTAAATATTTTTTGTATTCACAACGAAGAAGCATTTCATAGTTATTAAACTTGAATAAATGCTTTTTTGTATATTAGATAAGATTAGTATCTATTATACATATACATAAAATACCCTGAAGTACAACAGAACATTTATTTGTAAGCAAAATATTGTTTATATGTTTCCCTTCTTATTACAAAGTAAACAAAGACAAAGAAACAGAATTCCATGGAAACACGGGTTAGTACCTACAAGATGTAAATAACGTTCAGACAACAATAAGAGTTGCATAAAGCACGTTTTACTTGATCCTAATAAATATTACCACGGGTGAGAAACCATGACCTAGAAAGTATAGACGCGTAACATTACAGAAAGATTTTCTGTGATTAAATAAGCCTTAGAAGAGAGTTTAGAAAAGAAATGGAAAGGTAAATCCAAATAATCACAAGGGTGGATTTGTTGGAGCTTCCGTTTTTCTATAAAAATTTCCGAAAGGATTTACGTGTATGTGACTACATTCAGAGTTGTTTCAGGTATTTTTTCTATTATGGAGAGCTTATAAATCAGAAGATAATACTAATAGATTTTCTTTAGAGAAGTGAGAGCATATAAGCAATCAATATTGCGATTGACTTAAGGTGTTTCTAATTTTGAATGAAGTATGCAAAACCCAATGGACAATAGAACACTCGAAGTAAATTATTAGCACAGTGTTGGAAAAACAGAAACATTTCAAATTCTAAAAGTTTACAGTAGCTGCCTCAAAGCTGTAATTCACAAAAAATGTTTGCTTTTCAAACTGTTTTCAAAATATTGTTACACTGATTTTACGCGAAAATGACACATTTTACGATAAAAGAGCAAAAATAGCTTTTTTTTGAAAAAAGAAAATGGTTAAATAATTTTACTTTTGCTATGAAATCATTTAATAGATTAATGTTCATCTCTTTATACATTGCACATAAAAGTGCATTGACTTAATGATTATTTTATTCAATGATACTTATATTATTCCGTGTTTATTAAAAATATTTATTCTTTTACATCAGCATTCTCAAAGAACACTTTTCGTGTTGTGGAAGGTGCGGCCTACTAAACTATTCATTCAGACATCTTTCATTTTCTTTATTAATGCAATGACTGTTTTCCCGTAAGTGTCATAACTCATAAATAACTTTATTACATGCTTGTTCTGTTCTAATTTTCTATGCTATGTTTGCAGATTTTAAAGAAAATTTAGCGGACATAATTGAATTGCTCAAATAAAATAGTGGTTGTGTTTACAGTTTACAGCTGGTCTTGTTTATCCCCATTTATTGCTTGCTAATCAATTGTGTTTACTACAAATTCTAATAACGAAGTGGTTATTACCTTTTGTATTTTCCAAACATTACAAACCAACAGATGAAAAATTTGAGTGATGCACAATTGATGCAAATGGAACTACAACGTGAACGTAAATGAAACCTTTACAAGACTTTTTTACATGGCTTATTGTAGTAGGAGCTAAGAATTATACTTAGTTGATTATGTACAGAATTGATTTAATTTTAAACAAAATTTCCTCGACCTTCAAAGATAATCTCTATTACATGGTAATGAGTTTGCAAAGTAGTGATTAGTTGAACTTTCGTTATGTACATGGAACCTAATACAATGTTTTACTTCTCTCAAGTAAACAAAATTACTTTTTCTAAGAACGGTGAGTTAGGGCGATGTACAACTCGTTTAGTTGTTTTGCAAATTCTTTGGTTTTGTCTTGCCCTTGATTCTAAGACAAGACCAAGGCAAGAAATCCCATCAAAGAACCAAGACCAAAGAAGAAATAAATTACCAAGACCAAAATTTCTTTACAAGAAATTTCAAGCTTTTAAAGAAATCTAGATTTTTCGAGTTATACTTTAATCTTCCTATAGTATATGCTGTTGTGCGGAAGAAAACGTTGCTAAGGTATCCCCAACGATTTCTTCTTTCTCTCTTAGGAACGACCTGTATCCTTGCTAAAGTTGAGGACTTTTGGTTGCAGGCTGGTACCTTTCACCTCTCCTTCTCACTACCCCTGAGTTTGATTTTGTTCTTGCTTTCCAGGATAATTCCGCAATGGAGATGTAAGGCACTACGCACCAAAGTTCTACCGTATCTGTTAGTTTTCTTTATTCGACCGTTCAATATTGCATTTCACTATCGCGCGCTGCTTTATTCTAAACAGTAAAGTAATGTTTTTTACCATCACGATTGTTCAGGTGATTACAACTAAATGTTTTGCGTGAAGATTTTCTTCATTGCTGCGCTACGCTACCTAACTCAATTCCATTACCTTTCCAGACACTACGTAGTACAAAGAAGTTATACGTTTGAGACCTCTAACACTGTTCTACCTCGCCTCTTTCCGCCATCGACTTCCTCCACCAGTTAAGGTAGACAACATCACCACGTACGCGAATACTACGGACCAATCAGTCGTAAGTACTGTGTGGACGGATTAGAACGTTGACTGGTGTCTTACATTAATCACCACCACTAGGTCACCCAAATTGAAGTTTTGGAAACTCCGGTTCCGCGTATCGTTTCCTTCACTTCAACTCGTTCATTCACTTAAGAGCACGTCGCGTCGGCGGGCGTCCACTTGTGATCCTTCGCTTTTTCACCAAATTAATATTAAATTGGCTAATGAAAAAATTAACTCAATCGTGAGAAACATTCATTGCAGAAATTAATGTTGAATAAACAGTACTTCTTAGATGGGTTCATGGAAAAACTGGATTGCAACTAGGAGAGTGTGCTGGCTAAGCTATTGTTCCTGATCGGCTCCGCCCTGATCTACCAATCCAACGATTCGGATAGTTACTGTTTAGAGATTCTCTAGCAACGACACTAAAATAGCCTGGAACACCATTACGCATAAACCAAGCAGTTATTGACAAGAAAAGCAAACAGTTAACGTCTAGCATGAACACAGTCACATATGAAGAATTTTAAACAAGTATCTTACTATGGACTTGTTCCGATTTTAAAATTGCTGTAACTTTTTAATTTTGTTTATGTGTTCATTTTGCGTAGTGTAGTTTTGTTGATTTAACCGATTTGTGTTGAACTTATTACTTAAAGGCTATGCTTAAATAATTATTCATTTTCCGGTTGAATTAAACAATTTAAAGAAAACAGACTAACTAGATCTAAATATATACAGTTCTAATGAACGAAACAGAACTCTTCTATTTTGCAGCTTTAAGTCGCTTGAGCGCAACAATTGTCTAACAAATGGTAAATAACACCACTTAGTACAGTCAAATTAGGCCAAAAAACACTCAAATCCTGGAATCCAAAAAAAAAGTTTGAATGTCCTAAATTGTTCATTAGCCTTTGCTCTAAATGTGATAAAAAGTCTCCGCAGCCAGAGCGTCGGGTTTGGAGTAGGAGAAGGGGGAAGGGGTCCGGAAAGTGTGGTTTCTCCACTTTTTGAAAATATTTCGGAAGTTTATAAGCTGTTGTTGTGTTCGATGACTAAAGAACAACTAAATACTAAAAATGAGGAACATTTGCGATGGTTTCGCTCAGCTGTCAATGTAGATGTAAAAGTAGAAGACCACATTCAAATCCCTTTGGGCAAAGTGAATTTCTTGCAAACCCAAAAAATAAGGAAGAATTCACTTGAAAGAAAGAGGATGTACGGTGTTTCAAGATCCTGGGGACGCAAGATACTCTGATTGTTGAAACAGCAATCACAGAAGCTGAAAAACGAATGAAAGTGAGAGTAGGTGATGACACTGACCTATTGGTCTTGTTAATTACTCTTGCTCCCCTCAACTGCAGCGTGAGGCTGATTGTGCCTAGCAAAGGCAGCCAATCAAATGAAACTCACAATTTTCAGACAATGCAGAATAAAATAGGGGACATGAAACCCATGTGTTTATGCCTTTACAGGATCTACAGACTGCGATTCTGTGTCCTTAATATACAGGGTGGCTGAAAAATCGTTCATTAGCCTATAACTATTTTATTTTTAAAGATATGAACAAAATGCACATGAAAAAGTTGTTTGATGTAATAATAAGCATAATATCATGCATTGAAAGAAAACTCAACGCTTACTGTTTTCGCGTAACATCAACTAACTTTAAGTGTATAAATAAAACATCCTGTACTACATTTCTCAAAATTCTGAATTTACCTAAAATTCTCTTTTCAACCATATAACATACTTAACGATTTGCTTAAGGTCTTGGCCTGCAACATTACCCGATTTATCAATTTTGGATTACTTCTTATGGGCCTTTTTAAAGCATCATGTTTATGTAACTCCATCAGCAAATCTAAACGAGTTGAAAAATAAATTTTTCTACTCTGAGAATTAAATTATGCCTAGCGTGTTGTAATATTTTTGGCGTAACTAATGCTATAGCTGCAATAATTTTAGTTTACAACTCATTTAGACTTGCTGATGGAGTAACATAAACATGATCTTTTAAAAAGTCCCATTAGAAGTAATCAAGAAATGATAAATCGGGTAATCTTGCAGGTCAAGATCTCAAGAAAATCGTTAAGTATGTTATATGGTTAAAAAGAGAATTTCTAGTGTATTCAGAATTTTGGGATATATACAGGGTGTTCCATTTAAACAATTAAAGTTAGTTAATGTTACGCGAAAACAGTAGGTGTTGGGCTTTCTTTCAATAAAACTTGAATGTTCTACGTCACCAGATGTACTTAACGACTGTTTCAAATCAACTGGTGCAAGGAGAGTTCAAGTGAAAACTTTCTACAATTTGCGACTGAAGAATAAATTTTATTCCTCGATTTCTCTTGAATTATTGAGTGTAGCAAAAGAATGTACATGACCTTTTTTATGGAAAATGTTACGTTGCTTAATTGTTTGTAGTATAAGGTAAGCTCTAAATTGAATAGTTTCTGAGATATTTGCAAAAAACTGAGAAAACACAAATTTTTCTACTTGGAGATACAAAATATAGCAAACCTTTTTGCAAAAGACGATCAAAAACTAACTCACTCATTAACAATCAGACAACGATCAAATTCTTAATGTCTAATCTAGCAGCACAATGAACTGGATGAAAGAAGTAAAAATAAGTTCTAATGAAACTCAAGAAAGACGTTTTACATTTTTGTGAGAAACCATTCCAAAGAGGTACTTTTGCAAAGGTAATATAAGTAATAAAAGTCACGTTTTCAATCACAAAACATAATATTATTTATACTCTCCGTGGTAATCAAATTTAAACGTTTATTATTTTAACTAGGTTAACATGGATGCGCATAACTGTTTGCGAAGCAACAAAAATATTTACATAGTATCCCATCATGACTGCATTATAATTAAAGTCGGCGTCTGTGCACACCTGGTGTTAGGTATACACAAACCACTGGAACAACATCAAGAAACCTCACTTTTGATAGACATTTATGTTTGATGAAACTTTTAGAACAATCTTAAAAATTTTTAATAGTATTTGTGTTTTAAAAAGATATTCTAATATAAAAAAGACACGCGCATCCCTCTATAAATCTACGGCGCAAATAACCTAAAATCAAGACCTGCTTTGATATCAAATCCGAATTTCCACTTTCTCTAAATTAAACACATTCAGAATTGTTTACCTATGTAATGAGCTAAACAAACATTTAATGTGGATTAACAGACAAAGACGAACAAATGGGTTATACGTATGTATTAACAAAGCACTGCGCAGCAAACCGTATGAAATCAGGATAAAAAATAAAACGCAAAAACGGTAGGTTTGCTCTAATGAAAGGGGTTGAAAACGATCTGTTTGGAGTCTATTTGATTAAATGCCGTTTTTCGATTCACGACGTTGAAAATCCCTTTTGGTATTTAGTTAGTAAAGGTTTTGTAGCAGCGGGTTAGCATTTCCAACTTTACAGAGGCCAGTATTAGGTAGTTATATGCATTAAAAGTACCTCTTTGTAGTAGGTAAATAGTTGTGTGATTAATGCCACAAACATGCAGTTAGGAATAATCTTTTACGTTACTCTGTTAATGAATCACAATGCATACTAGTACTCGTAATAATAAGCAAACTGAAGATTTTTAAGTCGGAAAATTGTTGTTTTAGTTTTCCCTTCTTATGTTTTTTGATATCAATATATTATTATATCCTAAGCTGATATGTCTATTTAGATGTCTTGTCTTAGTTGTCTTGAAACGAATTTATGAAATGGCATTAAAAGAAGTTTCCCTGCTGTGAAAAAGCCAGAGGCAAAAAGACGCTACAGCCTTATCTCATCTCACTATTATTACAACTAGCTTGGGTTATTGCATCTGCTCAAAATCAAACAAATGGTTAAGAGTCTCGTCTTTTTGCTTAACACATCGTTCAATAAGTCCCGAGACTAACAACGAAAACAACATTTTTTTTTCAAAAATCATTTTTATTCATCAATATAATCTCCTTTTAGAGTGATACAATCTTTCCAACGCCTTTCCAACATTTCTATACCATGTTTATAGAAGGATTTATCCTTCGCTTCAAAATAGGCTTCAGTTTCGGCAATGACCTCCTCATTCGAGCCAAATTTTTTTCCCTGGAGCATTTTTTTAAGATCAGCAAAGAGCCAGTAGTCGCTGGGGGCTAAATCTGGCGAATAGGGGGGGTGGGGAAGCAAATCAAAGCCCAACTCGTAGATTTTTGCCATTGTTTTCATGGACTTGTGGCATGGTGCATTGTCTTGCTGAAAAATTTTTTTCTTCTTCATGTGCGGTCGTTTTGCTGCGATCTCCTCCTTCAAACGTACCAACAAGTCAATATAATAATCACTGTTGATCGATTTACCTTTTTCCAGGTAGTCAATGAAAATGACGCCATGTGTATCCCAAAAAACAGACGCCATGACTTTGCCAGCAGATTGCTGCGTTTTTGGACGGTTTGGGCGACTTTCTCCAGCCATGCGCCACTCAGATGATTGCCGATTCGACTCCGGAGTGAAATGATGTATCCATGTTTCATCCATGGTCACGTATCGACGCAGGAAATCCTTTTTATTGCGAGTAAATAGCGATAAACAGCTCTCTGAATCGTCGATTCGTTGCTGTTTTTGTTCCATTGAAAGCAATCGCGGCACCCACTTGGAAAAAACCTTTTTCATGCTCAATTTTTCATGAAGGATTGTAAATACGCTTCCAGATGATATCTGTGTCATTTCTGCAATCTCACGGACCTTTACTTTGCGATTTTTCATTACGATTTTGAATACTTCACTCACATTTTCCGGTGTAACGGCTTCCAAAGGCCTACCCGAACGTTCCGCATCGTTTGTGTCCGTACGACCACGTTTAAACTCAGCATACCAACGACAAATCGTTGATTTGGATGGAGAGGAGTCCGGGTAACGTTTCTCAAGCAATTGCTGGGCTTCTACGGTGTTTTTACCCATTAAAAAACAATGTTTTATCAACACGCGAAACTCGCTTTGTTCCATTTTTCAAACAAATTACAAAGTGACTTTACTCTAACCTCGATAACTCTGCTGTTTGTGGTCCAATCGACGTGAAATTTTTACACGTTTCATGTGAAGGTTCGCACTCTAGGGAAACGTGGCTAGTTTGGTACTACTAGCACCATCTCTGGGTTAGTCTCGGGACTTATTGAACGATGTGTTATATTAAGGTCAGCGATTTTCAGGCACAGACTGTTCAGGTACCTCTACTTATTAGAATTTGAACGAAACAGTTTAAAGTCTTGAATCATCGAATTTATCCACTTGATTTAGTACATTGAACAAGGTGTCACGATGATAATTACAGCCAATGAGTGATTTAAAAAACAGTAACGGTTGTTGGCTGAACTAAGTATGTTGAAACCTATACCGAGAATCGCCAAAACAACAAGCAAAAATCTTAACTGAATTGTAATTAAAAATGTTGTTATCCTAAGAATTGGCAATGCTGTCCGAAGAAACATGTAGTGGACATTGGCTGCTCGACACCAACATGAATTCTTAATGTTTGGTATGGTAAAAGTAAATGTTAAAAGGTTATAAAAGTACCAGTTTAGCTTGGTATAACCTTTAGTTTCGATTAACCTGGATGTAGCTGATGTGATATTTGAATGAATAAATTCACAGTAGCGAATCCAATTAAATATTGTCATATCGCTTTATTTTTAGAGTTTGTTGACTTGAAATAGAAGTTAAATCTTATACACGAAAGTTAAGGTATCGGCCTATGGTTGAAAACTAGTTGCCGAAAAATGAAAAGCTTGATACAAGAGCTTTTATATCACTCCTATTTTTGTAATGAAAATGATCGTTTGCCTCTGGTGACTCAATGAATGCTCCCTTTCACTTTGAGACTAGTCAGGAATGCGATGAATAGTTAAAGTCTTGACTGATCAAAACAGAAAACTAATGCGTTTTATACTTGCTGTTTTTTATGAAAGGTAAAAATGCAATTTCAAATTAAACTTCTAATATTTAATTTTAGGAACAAAATTGTTAATTACAACTGACTGACTGACAGGAAACTAATCTGTTTTATGTAGATACAATTTACTGTTCTTTATGCAAGGTAAAAACGCAATTTCAAATTAAATTTTTACGATTTAATAATTTGATAAACAAAATTGTTAATTACAGCTGAAAACCAAAAGCATTTAACTACAAAACTGCATAATGGTTTTTAAGAAAATTTCAAATTCATGTAATTAGAAAACCATATAGGTAGCTACTTTACAAAAAGTAGAAAAAGTAGATATAATACTGATATTTAAATTTTAAAAATGTATCGTATTACTTAACGTTTCCTTCATAAAATTATTAAAATAAGTGTATACATTTTTTTTTCTTAATTCCAAGTTTGTTTTAAGGCACAGTAAATCCAAGACGTTAATAGCTAATGGATTTTACGCATCCGCTTTTTTATGCGAAGGCCTTACGTTTTAGTCAAGCTTTCAATTTTATATAAAATATGAAATAGGTATGGATTTAACAAACGCATCAAGTAAAAGCACCTTTAAAACAAGTAAAAACTGGAAGCGTAGTATGGCAAAGAGCATGGATTAAGCTGCAGTGTACCCGAACAATAAACTACCATTGAATGGAGATAATGGGTACTTGTATATTTTTGATCCTTTGAACATATACTACATCGAAGATGAATTTCTATATTTTCAGTATGAAATTTTTTCTTTTTCATATTTTATTAACATACAGTAGTACGAAAAGATGCTATATTGCTCTTCCACAACATTGTTTTTACACATAATACACATTTCTTGACATATTTTCTCTGATTATCTTTAACCATTTGGCACTTATTATTACATTAGCAATGTCTCCGTTCATTGTCTTCTTAAAAGACTATTCAAATAGGGTTTTCAATAACAGATTATCTGTCGGTTAAATTATAAGCTTTGCTTAGACTTTTAGAATTTATTCCACTTAGTAATTTTGTTAAAAGTTGCAAAATGGCATCCCAGAAGAAGCAAATTTAACTATCGGATCAAAAGCAGTAGGAAATTATTTTACATCATAAAGAAGGTGTTTTTAATCGTCGTGAAATAACTACCAAAGTTAAGCGTAATCAATTTTAAATTGTGCGAGTTATCAGAAAGTATGTTCAAACGGGAAAAATCGAAGACAAGCCGCATAGTGGGCGATCAAGGAAAGCCTAAGATGATGCTGTCCTAAGAACAAGCCTGGCCGATAGAAATCTTACTTCCACGAAATTAACTAAATTCTGGTGCCAAGCTACTATTGCACTGTTTGATTGTGAACTAAGAAGGTGGAGACCACGGAAGGAGTTACTTGCTTCCGGAAAGCAAAGACGCTTTCGCTTGCAGTTATATAATTTTTTCTTTTAATTAAAAAAACTTCTGCTCTGGTTTTTAAATAAAATTATTGTGAATGACTAAAAGATTTTAAAGGTGGTGCATTTACAATTCAATTTTTCCTAATTTTTAGAGTGATGCAAAACTTCTTCATGCCACCCCGAGTCGAAATTTAAGTTCTACAGAAGTTCTGATAGGTGCTGTTTAGAATCTAAATATGTCCTTTTATGTCTTTAAGTGCTGTTTAGGATCTTACAAGCTCTAACAATTTTCAACATTAAGCTCTAGTCAGAACCTGGAGAGCCTAACATGTTCTCATTAGATACTATTAGGCGCTACGAAATTTTATATTGAAAAGCGTAAATAAATTCTATTTTTCTCGAGGCTCTTCTAAGGACCTATTATGCTCTATTATACTCTTCGTAAAACCTAACAAGTACTTTTAGAGTACATTGAATAAAAAATAACTTTTATTTTCTTTTACAAAACTCAGAAAACTTTCGGCATCATGCGGGACTTAAAAAAAATTTAAAGTGAATTATGAGACTTAGAAATATTTTCTAAAAATGAAATTCTTGATTTTTTTTGTAAATTTTTCAAGTCTTATAACTCCAAATTTTATTTAGGCATAACAATAACGGAAACGAACAAATTTTTATTAAAATAAAAATGATATTATTTATTTTATTCAGGTTATTGTTGATTGACAGGTACGCCAATGTACATTATTGTTTATTAATATATTTTTGCAAATTAATTCAATCTTGTTTTCGATAATTTCTGACTTTTAATACATCTTGATTGTCGTGTCTCGCTCGACCCATTACTTTCACACTTCGGCTCTAGCGCAAGCGTAGACCGAGCAGCTTTACGTAGCAGCAACAAGAAAAAAACAACGTGCACGTGCTGGTGTTGATTTTATTGCGTGTTATTTTGAAGTTTTTATAGTGTTCAGTGTGGTACTACTTTTCTCGTTAGAGGTAAGTAAATACATATTCATAAATTTATAAAATCTCAAGGTGTTGACAGTACATGCCGACGATCTGTTAAATTTAACGTGAAAACAAAAAGATGGTCACTAATATGGCGGCTTGGCGATTGATATCTCAGGTACATATACCTTATCTCATTTTTATAATTCCAATCCATTTCAAATGTTTAGAGTTTTAGTTGCATGCACTGTTATACCCCAAACTTATTTACATATGTTAGTGTCGCTATTCCTAGTTACACATTTCTCACTAGAAAATCTTCTGTCAAAAGAATGTCATATGTCGAAATAGGGTTAAAATGCAGTAAATCCGTTTTTATGTGCAAATCAGTTTGATTACAATTAATATTGAAGTAATAAACATAAAAAATAAATTTTTATTCCAAATAAATAAATAGAATTAAATAAAAACAAATAACAATATTGTCAACATTTCTCAATGAAGAATTCTAGCGTTTCAAAGGTTTTGTTATCAACACAATAAAAATTTAACAAGAATTATAGAAATGAGATAAACTATAGGTTTTGTTTCTTTATTATAAATATTGTGTTTTTTAGGTTCACGTATTATCATAAATATTGTAAAATTGAAAAATGATGTCATCACAATATTGTATTTCTACTATGGCGTTGAATAATAAATTTTTTTTACAGAAGGAAATTTCACCTGGATGCAAATTTTATATGGACGAATCCAATATAGCAGTAATTAATTTAACAGCCAGACAACCTCAGACTTCGACTGATTCATCATCTAAATACGACTTGGAAACTATCGTCTAAGAAACGTTGATTGAAATATTTTTTTATGCAGTCAAATATATTAATGGTTAATTTTTAATTTAAGGTTGGGTAATTCAGGCTGCTGGAAAAATAATCTCCAAGAAAGATTTCACGCCATTTGTTAATAAATGTACAAGTAACAAAAGAAATTATCAGGAACAAAATTAAACACATAATAGATCATTTAAAAACACTTTAAACGTTTTTCTGTTTTAGAAGTATCTTTGTTGCACTTGTACAATTTAAAAAGATAAATAAAACTTGAGTTATAATAATAATTGTAGTAATAATCATTTATAAATTTTTTTATTTATACAAAAAAAATCGATTGCAAAAATAACTTAAAAATTACAAAACTAAATTAAAAATTACAATAATTTAAAATTAAAATTTGGTTTCGATTTTTTTTTCTTTTTCTGCTTCCTTCTTCCAATCAATGTAAAATATTTATTTTAACTATACAAAATTAAGTACTAAGTAAGATCTTAATAGGTTCTAAAATAGAGTCTAAATAAGCTCTATGAGGTACTGCGAGAGTTTTTAACGAGAACCTACATAAGTACTAATAAGTGCTGAAACTGGAAAAAAGCAAAACTTACCAGATCCTAAATAGAACATAATTTCTATGTTATTTAGAATCTAAGTAAGTACTTTTATGCTCTGCAGCGAATAGATCTTAGCAGAACCTAACTAGGACTTAAATTTCGACTCGGGACTGTACTTTATCTTGTTTATAGGTAAGTAATTGATAAATAACTAAAGACACGTTTTACTTGATTAAAGATTCAAACTGTCTGTATTTTTCTTATGACCTTTTTATGATTTCTATCATTTTTAATTCCAGTCAAATTTGTTGGTGAGTTTTCTGTTATGATTCAGTATTCTATTTACAACGTACCCCGAAACAATGCATTGCTTTAACTCTATTTTATGTCTTTTACCCTAAACAATTTCAAATCGGAACCAACTTTGCAAAAAGATTTCATAAAATCCAAACGTTCTAATATAAAAGAAAGAAACACCTTAAATAAACAAACACACAAAAAAATAATAAAAGTAGAATCTTTCTTCTTATTGAAAACGTGATCTATTGTGTTGCTCGGTATTATCAATCCCGTTTTTGCAATTTCAAATCAAAACATTGCAGCGTTACTTTTATCAAAAATTGTATATTTGTTTAAAAATATTTTAATTTTATCAACAAAATAAAAGCCCAATTTCAAGATTATTTACAGCTACAGGGTTTTTTTTTGTTTCTTAAATCAATTATAAATTATAAAAATTTACACTGTGAAATTTTAGAAGACAAAACGCCACGCTTTATGAAGACATATAAACCGTTAATTTTTATAAGGTAGCAGGTATATTCCCTATATTCACAATTAATAAATCATCTAAAAACCCGCATCCACGACTACCCCTTCTTTTCCATTACTTAATGGCATAATAATTTATCATTAAAATAATTTTAGTGGAATACCTAAATTACCAAATTGCTGTTTTAAGTAACAATATCATAATGAAAAACGAACCCCTTAAATTTGTAATTCCCAAATTAAAAAATATAAGAGAATACACTAACTGTAACAACGGCACTCCTTTCAAGTGATTCAAAATCAATTTGCAAATATCCCAAAATAACTAGCGAAGCGACAAAATGGTGTTTCGTTTAATCCATTTTCTGTTATTTAAGTAGCGTTTAAAACGCTTCTTAAAACTTTACCGATAAAATCTAACTTAAGGCTTCCATATTAAAGAAATAAAGACTTTCTTACAACACTCATTTGAATTAGAGTATAAAACTTGTTTACAGGTTCCTGGGATCATTTTTATATTTACTTCTAACGGCGGTACATTTAGACACGCAGTTAATTTTTTTATCGTGGTATGTAAGTTTGATTATTTATAAGGCATGCAAAGAAAATTCACTCACCACCAAGGTTTTGTAGAGTTCTGAGTTTCAGACAGCAACACACCAACTTACCTAGAAAAAATAAAGAAGGGTTTAATAACAGTAATAGAAGAAACACTTAAATTTGTTTAAAAAACAACACAGCACACAGTAATTAAAATGCGTTGGAACAATATAGTTGGCACTGGCATGTTTATGTAATGATTCTTTGTTTCCAAAATTTAAAAATATGGATTTAGAGAACTTTGTTAACAAATGATATTAGACAATCACAACGAGCAGTAGATACTTTAGTTCTAACAGTCAAATGGCTTGAAATTGTGCTATTAAGTGGTTAAAAAGTTTGTATGATAAAATTTTAATGTGAATATAAATTAGGTGATATTACTTATCGGTTATTGGAAAACTGGTAATTAAGGGTTATTTACGTAACGAGTATGAAAAGCGACATATTTCATTCGAGGGAAGGTACTTCTCCTCCCTGGTATGAAAAACGCTTGCCAGGGAGTTAAGTACAGCATTTTTCTTAACTTCGCAAAAAATACACCATTTTTCTAACGATTTATAATTAACATTTTGATATCGTCTAGAAAGAATTTTATAGAAAAATGTGAACACTTTGTTTCGTTGTTTTAAGCTTGCTCTGTTTTAAATTTTAACGTCTTTTATTTTTTATTTTGAAATATGTCACATGCCACACTATTGTACGTAGAAATTATTATTTGTATTTTCTATGAACATATCTGCATATAGTTACTTTTAATATGATATAGATTTTTACGGTTACAATCTTTACTAATGTTCAAACTTTATAGCCTCATTTTCGTAGGGGAATTTCTAGGATGCGTGCTTTTCAGTTAAGAAGCAGGAATCGTTTTAATTTTAGGTTATCAACTTATCGAAAGTCAATACCAAAAGACATTTCTTATTGCTATAACCATGTGTAGCAAATGTGTGTAACGTATAGATAACATAATATACAGGGTGAGTGTTTTTAGACGTTTAGTATGGGAATCTTGGAAACTAGCGGAGATAGAGAGACGATTAAGTGGGCAAAGAATTGCAGTTTTACAAGCTCAGTTTAATGAGCCTTTTGTTTTTTGGAAAAAATGCATGGCTAACTAGATATCTTGCAAAAA
>VTPC01087041.1:0-11102 GCA_011009095.1 Ignelater luminosus | reverse complement strand
AAAGTCGGAAAAAGTAATTGGAAATTTACCAACTGCAAGTACAACTCTGTCCGATAGTCATCAGAAAAAAATTCCAGGCTTTAAAAAAAAGGGAAAGTTACGTTCATGTTAAATTGGACGTTAGGTCAGATCAATTGAAATCAAACATACAGATTTTCTAGCGACTGTTTTTATGACCCATTCAAAAAACAAACACTTTCATTCTATAAAACATTCAATGCATTATAATTTCATGCGACGTGTTAAAGTATTAAGCAAATTGTGTCATTTACGCCTCCTTAACAAATAATCTCACATACGAAACATAAAGCGATTCAAGGCTACATGTTCATCTCCCACGTTTGTTTCTTTTCTATTAATAATATTACAACAGATTGCATAAAAAGTTAATATGTTTTTTATAACATTTACTAATTAATACGCTATACATGCCAAAAAATCAAAACACCATCCTATTAAATGTTACAATTAAATTAGCAGTCTGAAATTGTATATTAAAACAAGACTAAATTCGTTATGTTCTAATGAAAACTATTATTTCTTCAAATAAACACCTTAATGGCAGTACCTTCTTGTACCGACCAGGTTAACGATTTTATTAAGTTAGGGAAAAAATTAGTATATTTCAGCGAAAGCATTTTAATCATTAGCATGTAATGAATCCAGTTACTTCCAGCGCTCGTTAAATTAACGCTAAATCGCGGACATTGCTATTGATTTCTCGTTAGGTACTTTTTAATTACCAATTAATATTTTTGTAATTGTTTTCGTTTCTTTTTTATTAAACCAGTCTAAATGAACGGTAATCTCAGTGAAACTAAAATGAGCAGAATTCCCACGTTTGTGAACATTTTTAAACGCGAGTGAAATTAAGATACAGTTGTAGAAAATTGGTTATGGTTAGTGGAAAAACTTGTTCCTTTATTTATCAGAAATTCTACCAGAACGCTTTAGAAAAATGATCAACCTGAATACATAAATAAAAAATTAAATTAAACTGTTTATAAAACTACCTAACTCTAAGGTTTTAAATTATTCCAAATCTTGCAAATTTCCCAGAAAATAAAAGTAATGGGAGTTTGCGGTGTGTATACTAACAGTTTAAAAATTTCCAAATGTAAATTTTCCGTCATTAGAAAGCAATTCAATTTTTATGAACCTAATTAATACTGTATTACGTTTTTGAAACGTGACCGCCATCAGCTGAGTTTAAATCATGCAGGATATCAATAGAAGTAGATATATAAGTTGTCTAATTAATAGCATTATCAAAGATGAGACACTTGAGTGGACATGAACGTATGTCATATTCATATTCAATGCGAAATTAACTTAATTAACTTCGCACATCAGAAACGAAAACAGGGATGGATAATGGTAAACGGCTTTTACAAATCATTTAATTGCAAAATACATTTATTTTACAACAAAGAGTGATATTCTAAATTTACTCTATTGCCATTTTTTATGATGTAGTATAGATGCCTATTTACATATACGTACTATAATACAATGGATTTCGGTATAAAATATAAATAATAGCTAAGAATTTATTTCCAATTCAAAATTGTTTCCAGGTCACTAACTAAAGTACAAAAGTCAAAATTTTTATTTCAAACCCATCTAACATACTATATATTTTTAACTTTATGTTAAATTGTGAAGCATCTTATATAAGAATTCCAAAATTTAAAATAATCAAAAATAATTATTGTTGCTGTTTTTCATTTATGCCAATACAGTTGCACGAAATATGATTTATTGCGATTTTGCCTACCTATGTAATGAGATAGGAGTCTAGATAATTATTTATTATATAATGGTAATAAAAAATAATAATAAATGCCATTTACCTTTTTCCGGTTATAAAATACACAAAAAAGATACAATGTGTGATTATAATAATATCAACAAAAAATACAAGCCAACAAGGTGTGAGAAGATTATTTTATTCAAATTCTGTAAAACTTTGTATTTATCAGGGAGTTTAAGTTTATAACTGAAATCCACAGTTATATGTATTGTACAGCATGAGCAAAAATATTTTAGATTTGCCCGAGTTGCAACTGAACCAAACCGTCAGATTTCAGGCAATTCTGGTTATGTGACTTTATTTATTTTATAATTATAAATTACAACACTAGACCACTCCGACAGATGTTGAGAACGAGCATCATTTTCTTAACTCCTCCCCTCATATTTTCAAACGCATTCTGGAAGCACTATAAAGACACATTCTTCAGCAATATGTATATGTATACGAGGGCTGTTTGACGGAAGTGTGACATTTCAATAAAGAACAGGTTTAGCCTAGATTTTTTTTATTATTTTTCAACATAGTTCCCTTCAAGTGCTACACACTTAGTCCAACGACTTTCCAATTTCTTTAAGCCTTCTGAGAAATGTTCTTTTGGCAACTCGTCAAAATAGGCCTGCGTTGCAGCAATAACCTCTTCATTTGATGCGAATTTTTTTCCTGCGAGAGATTTTTTCAAATTCGGAAATAAAAAAAGTCTCTTGGGGCCAGATCCGGTGAGTATGGTGGATGGGGAAGCAGTTCGTAGCGTAATTGTACCAATTTAGCGGTTGCAATTGCAGATGAATGAGATGGGGCGTTGTCGTAATGAAAGAGCACTTTCTTACGTGCCAAATGTGGGCGTTTTTTCTTTAAGATAACATCAAAACGGGTCAATAAATCAGCATAATATTGGCCAGTTATTGTTTTACCCCTTTCCAAATAGTCAATATGGATTATGCCTTTAGAATCCCAAAAAATAGTCGCCATGACCTTATTAGCCGAGTGACCAATTTTAGTCTTCTTTGGTGCACGTTCGTCTGGTGATATCCATTGTTTCACTGTTCCTTTGTCTCAGGGGTATGGTGGTGGATCCAGGTTTCGTCAACAGTCACATATCGGCGAAAAAACTCAACTGGATTACGTTGTAACATGACCAAACATTGATTTGAAGGTTGAACACGAATTCTCATTTGGTCCACTGTGAGTAATCGCGGCACCCATCTTGCCGATACCTTTTTAATATACAAATGTTCGTGTAAAATATTATGCACCCGTTCGATTGAGATGCCAACAGCATCAACTATCTCGCGCACTTTCAAACGTCGATCAGCCATTACCATATTATGGATTTTGTCAACGATTTCCTTAGTAGTGACCGTTTGTAAGGGCCCGGGGCGTTCACCATCGTCAGTGCTCATACGGCCAGTTTTAAATGAATTAAACCACTTGGAAACCATTCCATGCGATGGAGCAGATTCACCGTAATATTTCCGTAATTTCTCCTCAGTTTCTTTCACTGTTTTTCCACGTAAAAAATAATGTTTAATTAAAACACGAAATTCACGTTTTTCCATATTTACAAAATAGCACAAACTTGATTGATTTCTATGACTGCCAAATGTATACTATTTCACAGATTGACATGAAATTTGGAGGTTAAGCCTCTAAAAGACTGACGTATATGCTAATGTTTTCGATTTACCGATATCAGCGCCATCTAGCGGAAAGTCACGCTTCCGTCAAACAGCCCTCGTATAGAGCACAACAGGCCTATTGGCTCAAAGCTTGTTGGACTATGTCTCTCCATTCTTTTCTTTCTATTGCTTTTCTTCCGCTTGTTTGAACCGTTTAATTCTTGGTCTACCTCTTCCTCTATTATCGAGTGAATCTGTTATTAGCACATTTTTCACCATCCTGCCATCTTCTCTTTTCCAAATATGCCTTAACCATCGTATCCTTTGTGCTTTGATAGCTGATGCTATTTTAGGCCCTTTAAACAATTCGTAGATCTCTTCATTTGTCCTTCTCTGCCATCTTCCTCCCACCAAAAATCCTCCTTAACATTGTTCGTTTCCATACTTGCAACTTTGATCTCTATCTTTTTTGTTAGCACCCGCGTTTCACTCGTGAACAACACTATAGGTCTTATCGCTGTTCTGTAAATCCTTAACTTTGCTTTCCTCGACACTATTTTAGATCTCAGTGTTTTTATCAGAATACTTGCACATGCGAAACCTTTTCTAATTCTTTCTTTAATCTTTTCTTTATTTTCCCGTTTCATAAATAATAGACTCCAAGTATTTGTATCTGTCCACTGGAAGAATTTCCATTTTTTCTAGGTCTCGATCTTCGTCTAACACTAATTTATCACTTCTTCCTCTTCTCCATGTTGTTCCCGTCTCTATATATTTTGTTTTGTTACTGTTCATTTTTAAACCCACCTTCACACCTGCTCTCTGTAAATTTCTTATAGCCCCGGTAAATTCATTTTTTGTTCTTGCTAATATAGCCATATCATCAGCGTATGCAATACTTCACTGGGAAGCTGTCTGTTAATGTTCCATTTGCTCTTACCCTATATCGGATACTGTTTAGTGTCATCTTAACCAGTTTAATTAGTTTAGAAGGAATGCTAAATTCTCTAAGTATGTTGTACATTTGGTCCCGTTTTATCTTATCGTATGCTTTGGTAAAACCAATAAAAACGATATACAGACCTATTCTATGTTCTATGCAGGCTTCTTGTATTTGCCTTACTATACGAATGCAATTTACTACTGATCTTTCTTTTCTGAAACCGACCTGATAATCTCCTATTATTTCTTCCATATGTGCTTGTAGCTTATCTTTTATTAGTATGGCTAGTACTTTTTAAACTATACGTAAAAGTGCAATCCCCCTATAATTTTCACACTTTTTGCGATTTCCTCCTTTCAGAAGTGGATGTATGACTGCCTCTTCCCATCTCTTTGGCATTTCTTTCGCGTCCCATACTATTTTTATTATTTCTACGATTTCCTACTGTAATCTTTCTCCTCCAAATTTCCGCACGAATACTGTTTTCTCTTGGGCTCCGGTTTTTTTTCAAACCCATTATAACTTTTCTCATTTCTTCCTCCTCTAGTTGTGTTTCATTTCTTTCTTCACTACTCTCTTCTTTACTTTCTGGGTGGTTATTACTGGGATCTTCTCTAAATATGTCTTGAAAATATTCTTTCCATTTTACCCTTACTTCTTCTGCATCACCCATTAGGTTTCCTTCTTTGTTTTCAATCAATACTGTTTTTCTTTGGTATCCTTTTCTTTCTTCTCTTATTTCTTTATAAAATCTTATACTATCTCTTCTTGAAAATTCTCCTTCTATTCTTTCTATTTTTTCCTCTAAGAATTTCTTCTTCTTTTTTCTACATATCTGTTTAACTTTTTTCCTAGCTTCTTGCCATAATTAGTAATTCTAATCTGGCTTTTCTCCTCTCGTTTAAACACTTTCTACATTCTTTATCAAATCATTTTTTTTGCTACTTTTTTCTCTTTTTACTATACACCTCGCTCCACATAAAACAGCTTTTTCCACTCTTTCCCATTTTTCATTTATATTATTTTCATTTATTCCTTCTATCAGCTTCTGTTTAATCTGATTTTGGCAATTCCTAACTACTTCTTCATGATTAAACAGTTCCGTATCGTATCTTTTTCCTCTTTTTACTGCTTTCCTTTCTATAGGTATATTCTCTATATACTCTGACATCAACGACACTACTTATATGGTGCTCTTCTACCAAAAAGTGATCTATTTGGTTTAGTGTCTCGCCATGTGGAGATCTCCAAGCGCCTTTGTGTATTTTACTATGTGCAGATACTGTTCCCATTATCTTTAAATCTTACTCTATTGCGAACTGTATTAGTTTTTCTCCATTCTGATTACTACTTTTATGTAGACTGTGCTACCCTATTACCATTTTGCAAATTTCTTTTTGTCCCACTTTAGCATTACAATCTCCTAACACTATTTTTAAATCGTAATTTAGAATCATTGTGAAGATCTCTTCTAACTTTTCGTAGTATTTACTTTTTTCTTCAATATCCTTTTCTTCGGTCAGAGCATGCACATTTATCAAACTGATATTTCTATACCTTTCTTTCAATCGTATATAACACTTTCGATTCGAAGTAGCGTCAAATTTTTTTATAACATTTTTCCATTTTTTATGTACCATAAATTCCATACCAAAAATCTTTTGCTCATATCCACTGCCTAAAATTACATAATCTTCTATTTTTACTGTATTGTTACCACTGCCTCATTTATTGCAATACCACAATATCTACCCCATGTTTGTTTGCTACGTCATCAAGTTCTTTTCGTTTGCCTACTTCATTAGTACCTCTAAGGTTCGATGTACCTACTTTTATTATGTTTTTACTCTGCTGTATCTTTTTAGTTTTTGTTTGTTAAATTTGCTACTTTTACTTTATATTTAGTTACTGCTTGTTTTCCTGTAATCCATTCCATTTTCTTTGCCATTTCCGTTATCGTATTTCTATCTTCAGATTTGCCTGTTACCTTTTTGTTATAGTTTCTACTAATTTTTTCTCTTCCTTGTTTCGTCTCCACTCTGTGCCATTTACTACAACCTTCTTCATTCCTATTTTTACATCCTTTCATTTACGTCTTTCTTCGTACGCAAATTTCCTAATATTTTTTTTGCTTTTCCCTTTCTCTTCTTGTTACATCATCGTTTATATAAATCTTAGCACCCTGTACATCTTTTAACTTCGATCTACTTTGCATAATTTTATCTTTCTCATGCGTATTATTCAATTCTATAAGACACATCCTCAACTTACGGACTGTTTTTATTTTTGCCTCGACGTTTAAGTGCTGTTTAACAAAATCATTCACTGCCTCTTTCGGTGCTAATGGATCGCTAGTATCCACTTTTAATCTA
Source organism: Ignelater luminosus (assembly GCA_011009095.1). Taxonomy (NCBI): domain Eukaryota; kingdom Metazoa; phylum Arthropoda; class Insecta; order Coleoptera; family Elateridae; genus Ignelater; species Ignelater luminosus. Next base: position 4,355 of record VTPC01087041.1, on the reverse strand, counting down.
GTCACTACAACGTTATTTGTTCTTTTTTCTTTTTCTAATATTTCTACGCTGTTTTTTATCTCTTTTAGTTCTGCCTTAATTTCTATATTTTCTTTTTTTTAAATTTCGTTTTCTTCTTTTAGCATATTGCACTCTGCAATGTTTTAAATACTTCGTTGCATACTTTCTGCTCATTTCTTAATTATTTTACTTCAGTTTTTAAGTCCTTCATCATATCTAACAACATATCTGTCTTACTTTCGACCTCTGACTTTCCTGAAGTCTTTTTCGGTATTGGCGATCTAATTGTCTTCTTACTTGTTTTTAAGAATTCTTCTCCGTCTTTATTTTCATCTCTTATTTTCCTTTTTGCCCCTTCATCTGTTGAGCCACCATCACTTTCTGTTTGATTATCCCTATTTTTCGATTTATTACACTTCATTTGAATGAATTCCGTATTCCACCGTCGTTTTAATTTAATGTTTCTTTCCCACCTCTACTCTCTACACGCACGCTACTGAAGCTTTATCGCGCTTCAACGTCGCGTTATTTTCGCACTTGTTCACTTGGAGGAATTTATGATCGCACTTTCACAATAATTTTGTTGTGTTTTTCACTAATTAACTTCTTCTGCACTTTTATTTCTTTTAATTAATTCCTTAATTCAGGAAATATTTTTATAGGATTTCTGAAAATCTAATTTTTCAAGAAGGAGAAAACAAAATAGTCCGTCTTAATCTAGGATAGTTCAGGATTACATCGCAAACTAGTAAGCCGATCTCCAAAGAACTGCAGCAAGTATCGTAATGAATTGTTGTTGTCTTCCTGTTGGAAAAATCTCTGCTGCAACTCGTCATCGTACAATTGGTTAATAAACTTATTTAAAAGGTTATCCAAATGCCTTTGTGCATTTGCACTTCAAAGAATATTGCAATTACAAACTATCTATTTATGCAGTCAGTAGTTATAGCGATTAGGGGGTTTTACAATTCTATCACTTCTTGTAACTACTTGTCAATTGTTAGATTCAAACTTACATTAGATGATATATTTTTCAAAACAGAAGTTGAATTTGAATTTTCTGGGAAATCTGAGTTTTGAATATTTTCAGTTTCCAGAGCAATTGACATAAACGTCAGATTTTTAACTAATTTCCATATTTACTTTCTATTTTGTACAATTTTGATTACTTACTGTTTAAGTATTTTTCTGAAATTTGTAATGGCTACTTTGTTGTCACCGTTACATGAGGGTTAATCCGTGCTTTCGGGATATACTTGTTTTTTTTTGTAGTTTTCCCTTACGTGGAGAGTGTTGATGCTAAGGGATACACTCTGAGATGTGGGTTAAGATTTTGCTTTAGGTCCTCTTCTATTTTTTTAATTAAGTAGGGTTGACAAATTCTGCAAATCTTTAGTAATATAGCAAGCGGGACACAGGGTATAATTCTTATCAACGTTAAATTACTTCTTTGGGAAGTTCTGAAATTCGAATAGCTTTTAATAATATTGCTTCCTGTAAATGTTATCTGATGTTAGAATCCTTGGTTAGTAGATTTGTGTGTAGAGGTTTGTCCCTTGATATGGGAAAAATTTATTTCTTTTCTCTGAAAAAAATTGTGTATTGAAATTTCCTTTTGTAGGTTACTAATCAGATTCTCTTCTACCTTTACGTTGTAAAGATGCTGTGCTTTCACAGCTTTCGATCCTTCGCTAGGATCTCTGCTTGATTCCAGCCCAGGTTCCTTTTCTGCAACACCCTCACCATTCCATCATTCCACGTTCTCTTGGGTCTACCTCTTCTCTGTTTTCGTTCCACTCCTGTCTTCCACAAAGCTTTAACCTGTCTGTCATCTTTCATTCGCACCATGTGGCCGAAACAACTCATTTGCCTTTGTTCAATTATGTCTGCCATTGAGGCAACCTTGAACCACTCCCGCATTATACTGTTTCGTATACAGTCTCACTGCGGTGTTTCCGCAGCTGCCCTTAAGTATCTCATTTAGCATGCCTGCAATTTGGTACTCACATTATCATTCATCGTCCACGTTTCGCTTCCATACATTAACACCGGTATGAAAACACTATTAGATATTTTGACTTCAGTTGTACTACTAACTTCTTTTTTTCTAATAAACTATTTGTTTGGGGCATAGAAAAGTTTGTTTGCATATTGAATTCTTTCATCAATCTTTTCCTCAATTTCTCCCTTGTCACAGATAATCGATCCCAAGTATTTAAAATGGTCCCTTTGACTTATCGTTTTGCCGTCCAACTTAACACTTATTATATTATTATACTTCAGTTTTGTTTACATTTATCTTCATTTTGAGATTCTAAATTTCTCTGTCCCAAAGTTCCAGCTTCCTTTAGAGCTCTCTTTCTGAGTTGGCCAATATAACTAGGTCACCTGCATACAGCAACTTCCATACGCCAATGGTCACGTTCTTCGTAGTTTGGCTGCACTTTTTGTCGATCTCATCCATTAGTGATATAATTAGTAAAAAACTCAACACTCCTCCTTGCCCCATTCTTCGCTCTCGCCAACCGACGACTACTACTCCACCAACTTTTCTTACCGCCGCCGCCTATTGAACAACCATCACTAACAAGCACTGTGTCCAACACCTCCAGCATTAAGCACCGCCGCCGCGATTCCACCTCCATCAAATCACCAACCTTTGGCGGATACAACTACAAGCCTCCCAGGCCTACTTCACTACCTTGCCGCCAACAACGCACTAATTTAAATTATCAATCGCGGATGCAGACGAGCGTCGCGCTCAGCTTCCACCTTCAACACTATTCCATCCAGAGCTGGAGAGAGGCCTAACGGCCTTTTTAGCACGAACTTACGATGATCTGGTGCTGCTACACTCCTCCTTGCCTGATTCCTTTAGTGGTTATAAATCCTGTTGATTGGGTGTTGCTTGTTCTGACCGTATTTCTCGTTATTTGGTATATACTTTTTACTGCTTTAAGCAGTAGTCTGGTCAACACCTCTTTCCTCCAAGATTTTCCAGATTTTATTCCTAAGGGCGCTATCGAAAGCCATCTGTAGTTCAACAAATCCCACGTATATACTGCGGGTTTGTTGTATGATTTTCTCTGTAATCTGGAGCATACTGAATATTAAGTCTGTGGTTCCTCTCCCTTGTCTGAAACCACATTGACTATCGCTTAATAAGGGTTCTATTATTTCCCTGAGTCTTCTCTTTAGTATAATTTCGTATACTTTACTTGCTGTGAACGGTATTGAGATCGCCTTATAATTGCAGCATTTTCTCTTACCCCTTTCTTATGTAGTGGTAGGATTATTGCTGTTGTCCAATCTTTTGGAATTTTTCCCTGATTCCACGCCATATTAATGATTATATGGAATAGTTGTTTGTATCTTTTCTTTGTTACATTTTCTTATGTCTTTTAGGGTCCTAAACAGTAACTTTGTGTTTCCTTGGCTATTAATTTGCAGTTTCATTCCGAAATCTTCCCAAACTTTTTTCTTTGCTTGAGCGACTTTTTCCTTCACTTTCTTCATTTGCTCCTTATATTTGCTGTAATTTTCCTCCTCTTATCAGTTAGGTATGACTTCCAAAATTGCTTCTTGATTTTTATCTCTCGTGTTAATTCCATGTTCTTCCATACCGTGCTTTCATCACCCCGCCTACTCGTCTTACCACACACTTTTTCTGCAGCTTCTATGATTATAGTTTTGAAGTATTGCCATAAATCTTCTCGATCTGTAGTTTATTGATTTCCGGTCTTTGCCAATTCTCTGTTCAGCAGTTCCTCAAATTTTCTTTTGTTCCTCTCTTCTAATAGCTTCTATGTCCTTAGGCTGACTTGCTTATATTCTTTGTTAACCCCTGCATTTTCTTCCAATTGTGTGAAGGGTTCTTTTATACTAATTTCCACTAGGTGGTGATCACTGCCGATTTTTCTACCTCTTTTTTACTCAATATCGTTTATAGATTTTCTGTTTTCTCTTTACACCAGTATTAAATCAGTTATAAATTTTTCTCCCCTGCTTTCCATAACCCTTGTATACCTAAGTAGGTCTTTTTACCCTAACATCGTTTATCGATTTTCTGTTTTCTCTTTACACCAGTACTAAATCAATTATAGAGTTTTCTCCCCTGATTTCCATAACTCTTGTATACCTGTGTAGGTCTTAACGTTCATAGTGTGTGTTCCCTATTATTATACCATTATGTAAGCATTTTTTTTCCATTATCATTTTTGGCTTATTCTCCGAACTTTCCCTACTGGGTGACCCTGTTCCTCCTTTCTCCCGACTCTCCCATTTAGGTCGCCCTTCTGGTTTATTCGGTCTTTTGCTTCCTGCATAAATTTGTTGGGTTTGTTTTCGGACGGCCC
>VTPC01087037.1:0-28252 GCA_011009095.1 Ignelater luminosus | reverse complement strand
ACTTTTACAGTATAAACAAATGCGACCTTTCTCCGGCGCCATCTTGATTTGACTGTGTATGACAAAAAATCGGAGGTAAGTGTACATATGGTACAACAAAGGTTTTTTAATTATAAATATGAAAGGCAAGAATTAGCTGCCCATGTTTCAAGTTTGGAGGATACATGTAACCAATTAAAACAACTAGGTGAGGACATGTCTGACCATATGCTTATCACCAAAATTTCAATGACACTTCCAAACGAGCTTGCCCACTTTGCATCATCTTGGGAGTCAGTAGATAAAAATAAACAAACTTTAAATAAACTTATGTCACGATTGTTAATAGAAGAAGGACGTATTAAGTCCCATGGTGTAAATGACAAGAAAGGCGCATTTGTGACTAGAAGAATTCTTTCAAACAATGTCAAGAATAATTATAAAAATTATAAGTGCTGCTTTTGCGGCCGTTTCGGTCACGTTACGAGGTATTGCAGAGCAAATAATGTCTGTGGGATATGTAGAAAGTCTGGTCAAAAAAACTGGTACGTTTGCAGGTACAGACAAAATAAAAACTCAGAAACAAGATATGATAACGGGAAATCAGTATCGTTTCTTACGTTTGCCATGTTTGGGCAAATGAATGATATGAGTAAAATTTGATATAGATTTTAAAGATAATGAAGATGAGTGTTGTACATCTTGTTTAGAAGGAAAACAACATCGTTTTCTGTTTTATAGCAGCACTACTAAATACAATAATGTCGGAGAGATGGTTAGTGCCGACTTGTGTGGCCCGATGGAAGTTGCTAGCATCGGAGGGCCTCTATATTTTTTGTTCATTAAAGACCATTATTCCCATTATAAAAATGTATATTTTTTTAAAAAAAAGTCTAAGGCTGCACACTATTTGCACATATATTTTAAAGCTGTAGTGAATGAAACTGGTTGTAATGTTAAAATGCTGAGAACAGACCAAGGTACGGAAGTTATGTGCTACGAACTACAATGAGTACTTGAAAATGTGGGAATAAGACATGAATATTCTGTGAGGTACAGAATGGATCTATTGAGCGAGAAAATAGAACCGTACAGGAAGCGGCTAGTTCTATGATGGCTGCTAAGCAACTAGATTAGTTTATATATTAAACAGAACTGGTACTAGTTCAGTATCAAACGCTCTGAACCAACAGCATCAGGACGAATGAAAAGTTTTAAATCACCTGCATAGCAGAAATTTGCTAGAACTTATAGAATAATTTATATCATTAATAAACAATATAAGAAGAAGTAATCCCAAGCGGGACCCTGGCTGTACACCGGAAGTAACGTTAAACCATTCGAAGGTAATATTATTAATGACAACTCTTTGTTTTCGCATGTTTAGGTAAGAGTAGATCCACGACAACAAGGTGTTTTGTAAACCTAATTTACTTAATTTGTAGATCAAGCGCTCAGTATTTACTCTGTCAAATACCTTATTAAGATCAGTATAAACACAATCAACGTTATGATCCAATTCTATAGTATGTAGAACATAATTGATAAATAGAAAAAGATTTGCTAGCGTAGATCTACCCTTAACAAAACCATGCTGTTCACCAATTATAATATTTTTTACGGATGGAAACAATTTATCAGTAACAATGGCATGAGAAACTTTTGGAACTGCAGATAGAGTACTAGTTGCACGGTAATTACGAGCTTCTAAACGATCTCCCGTTTTAAAAACAGGAAAAACGTTTGATTTTTTCCACAATTCTGGAAATATGGAACTACTTATAGAATTATTAAACAAAACGCTCAAAGGTTCAACTAAATTATTTGCACAGCATTTCAAGAAGACTCCGAGACTATTATCTGGACCAGCTTTAAAATTAGCATCTCCTCTAGATATATTTAAATTACAAAGATCAACAATTTCTTTTAAACTGTTATACCAAAGTTTACTTTTATAAGTATTATAGGTGCAATAAACAGATTGGAAGTACTTTAAGTTATTTTCTTCTAAAACTCGGTCTTCTTCTACTTTTCCTATCAAACAAATCTGCGCTGTTACACCTGTACATTTCAAACTTTCTTGTACGTAAACAATGTTTTGTGGGTAAATAAAGAGACATTTTTGGCGTATTGCTTCACACATGAAAGTACGTGAGGATTATTGACCATTCCGCCAGCCGTTTAAACCAACCAAACCGAGGAAGAAATTCTCCTGCATCGAGTCCAAGCCTGGTCACATCTTCCGCCAAGATCGGGTTTCAACTGTTTGTTATCTATAAAATATTTCTAGTTCATTAGCTTTATTTATTACTTTTCTGTCTGGTATAATAAAGTTAGCTATGTTAGCAGGTTTGTATGTAAATCCTAGAGCATTGGGTACTTAACGTTAAGTTAGATTTACATTAACATTTATTTCTACATTGACAAAACAGGCATCAGCGGAACCAACCTCAAACAATTTATCTACAACAAAGGTACCGTTAAGTTATTTTTTTTCTAAAACGCGGTTTTTTTCTAATTAATATTATAACAACACCATCTAAATTACCTTTCCTACAAAATCAATCTGCACTCTTACACCTGTACATTTCAAACCTTGCAATTTTACACGTACAGTCAGACAGACAATTTTTGGCTAAGCAAATAATTTGGAGATTACGTACGGTTTTTACATTTATATTTGCAATTTAAAGCTAATCATGGTCATTAGATATCATGGCGTCTGCGAATTCCGTTCCTTTAATTGAGAAAACTTGAAAGAAGGGTACAGAGCTAGGTATTTGAACACGGGCGATTTACAAACGGCTTTAGATGATTTCTTTTTCCATACGTAGAAACTATGTCGACTGGTATAGGAATGTATTCTACTAACTTGTAAAGCTGTCAGTGTGGGGACGCCTATTAGTTTATCTGCAGTCTGCGTAACGCAAGACTCTACAATAAGAGCTTATTGCTGGTTTTTCTTGGTGTTTTGGCCCTTTTTGTGGTTAGGGATTTTCATGGAGGTAACTATTAGGTAATGAAATTTTAACGAAATGCAAAGAAAATGTTTTCTTGTTGAATTAAAGGGCAAGTCTGCAGCTCATACAGCTGATAGTCTTCCAATCAGATTGACTCTAGTGTTTAGTTAACTGACTAACTCACAGTACTACTATTTCTTCTAAGGTGCACGAACTGCACCATTTCTACGTATTGTAATTAGACTTATTACAATTAAATGAAAATTTCGACAAATATGGACACAGAATCACATTCCTGAAGTTAAAGAACATAAAACCTAAAGCAGTCGAGGACAAAATTCTCATAATAATACCTAGTCCTCTGTATCTTTTTTTAAATTAATTTTTGGAAGACATGCATAAAAGGACATAATTTTCCAAAAACCATTTTCGTTGCTTCATATTACTGATGTAGCTTTCAAATAAGATGAGACGTCTTTGAAGAGTGAACAGATGAAGCTTACACATTTTCCACCATTGAATATGTTAAGCTTTCACAATGTTTTATTACTTAATTTTTACTGACACTAGACTCAGGCATTGTGTAGGGTTGTGCGTGCGTTCTAGGTCAGCAGATGATGGAAAAGGAAGAATGCAAAGCAGATGTAATGTAGACATTTTAGACGAAAATCAGAACAAACCTGGAAAAAATCAAAAAGCTGAGATTTTGCACAGTTACTCTATTTAATTTTCTTAATGACATATCCCAAGCACCCATTTTTCCAGTGGCGGCTTCCTAGATTACGAGGCTTTTTGATAACCTGAAACACAGGAGAAGTAAAAGAAATCACTGACATTGGCGGCTAGGCCTATTTGGTTCATATAGCATTCAAAAATTATTTTTATTGTTTTCAGTTTTTTGGCTCTTTTTAAGAAAGATATTGCAGTCTTCGACAATAGCATTATTTATTACACTTATGTAAGTATTGTCTGGTCCACCTTATCCATTTTTGTTTATTCGTTTGTTGTAGTTGTGCAGCTACATACCGGACAAATGAATCATAATAGGTTTATCCAGTTCTTCATTGTTAATTTTGTTTTATAGTAATAGAAATGTATCTGTTGCTGCAAAACCTCAGTTTAAGAAGATACTATCCTGAGGAAAGTAAGGCCGGCCGATAGAAGTCTCAATTTCACTGAACTAATTAAGTTATTATGCAAAGCTACTGATGCTAGTGGGTGCACTTCTACTGTCGGGCAAGGACTGATTGTGGACTAAGAGAATGTAGATCACAAAAAAGGTCACCTGATTCGAGAAGCAAAGACGCTTTCGTCTGGATAGGGTAAAGAATACATAAAGTAAACTGCAGAGCAATAGCGAAAGATACTAGTCAATGACGAATTAACTTTTAACCTCAACAATCATACCGGAAATAAAAGTTAAAGAAGAAGAAGAATACCTCTTACGTGGTCGTGAGCTGTTATAACATAATTATGTATTTCCCATCCTCTGGGAGAAATGTAAAGGAGTTGGTCCCGTCTAACTATGATGGGCTATACGTTAAAACTACCTACCGCGGTTGGAAAACCTTGAGTTCGGCTAAATTCTAATTGGCGGTGAAATGACCATAATAGTTGAAACCACAAGTTATAAGAAAACCGAAACATGAAATCTCGGCAACAAAGCAACAAAGCAACAACAACTACTTATGTATTTATTTGAAAATAATACACCTGATAATGACGTTATTTTCCACTTTAGTCCTTTATTTATTTGATGTAATTTTACAGGTACAAAGCGGGAAACGGGAAAATGCAACACAACTGGTTGCTCTTCTTAATGGCTGATGGTTTTGTTTTATTAGAAGAGAAGTTTCTTTCGGGGTGTCTGTTGCTTTAGCAGTAATAATAAGAAGAATAATAATAATAATAACAATAATAATAAATAAATAATAAATAAATAAAGAATACATAAAGTAAACTGCAGAGCAATAGCAAAAAATACTATTCAATGACGAATTGCGCTAAAAACGTAAACCAATTTTTAGTCGGCGAGTTTAACGGCAGTGATAGTCTAGAAGAAACCCATCATATAATTTACTGCTCTGCACTAACCGTTTGCGAACTTCTAAATATTCCAATAAAAGAACATTCACATATTAAGCATTCAAAAGAGCCGAATTGGAAACTTAGATTAACGAGAACAATAAGTAAAATAAGAGAAAAACTAGGATGGTTACAGAATTACATCGGAAAAGAAAGTGAAGCAATTAAAAAACTTAGAACTAAAATTAAAACGTTAGCAAAGGAAGCTAATACAAAACCTAATCGTCCAGGTTACCTACAGAAACTTCCTCAATTGCAAGAAAAACTTAAACAGAAAGCGGCAACTTATAGATGTGGACTTCGAAGATATAATAAGAATAGCAAACGTTATCAAAAGAACAAACAGTACTACGAAAAGCGACAGCTGTTCTATAGAAAGATTGTAAAAGAAGAAAAAAACTGCAAAGAGATAAACATGAACATACCCAAACCAGAACAAGTTTATAACTTTTGGAAAGGGTTATGGTCAGAAGAGGTAGTGCACGATGAAGACGCTTATTGGATTAAAGAGGAAAAGAAAAGAAGTCAACAAATACCGGATATGGAAGAGTTAGTTATCACCATAGAAGACATACAACATTCTACAAAGAAATTACTTAATTGGAAGGCTCCTGGACCCGATAGGATTCAAAATTATTGGTGGAAAAACTTTACCAACATTCATTCTGTCTTATTAAAACAATTCTAAGAAGTGCTAGATAGCACTGATAAATTTTCACGTATGTTATCAGAGGGGATTACGTACATGCTTTCTAAGTTTAATAACACCGAAAAACCAAGCAACTATCGACCTATAACTTGTTTGCCGACCTTGTACAAAAATTCTAACATCCATAATAGCAAACAAAGTTAAAATACATGTTGAAGCTAATAAAAGCCCCAGAACAAGGTGGATGTAAATCAAATGGAAGGGGTTGTAAGCAATTATTACTAATTGATGCAGCGGTGATAAGATACGCTTAACTACGTAAAAGAAATATGTCTGTTGCCTGGATAGACTACAAGAAAGCGTATGACTCAATATCCCATTCATGGCTGATTAACATCTTACCAATCTATAAATTAGATATTAAAGTTGTTAGATTACTTACATACATAATGACAACATGGCATACATTTGCTATGGTAAACATAGGGTAAGAAACATTCATCACAAAGGAGATTTTCATAAGACGGGGTCTGTTTCAGGGTGATAGCTTGAGTCCGCTGTGGTTTTGTTTGTGCCTCAATCTCTTGAGTTACATGTTGAACAGTACCAATTACGGCTTGAACGTTGATAAATGTCTAGATCGTAAAATAACACATTTATTCTATCTAGATGACCTGAAAATTTATGCTAATAGCTCCAACAAACTGCAAAGTCAAATTGAATTAGTTAATAGCTTTAGCAAATCAGTAAAGATGCAGTTTGGATTAAGTAAATGTGCAGTGTTACATGTTAAACGCGGCAAAATTCAATCGATGAATGGTGTCAACTTATTAGATGGATCGGAAATTAAAGAATTAGGTTTAAAGGAGGTGTACAAATACTTGGGAATTCAACAAACACTTGACATTAAAGACACTGATATGAGAAAGAATATAAACACCACATTTATGAGGCGAGTAGTTGACGCTCTTAAAACAAAATTAAACGCCAAGCTAATGGTAACATCAGTTAATACTTGGGCGATGCCGGTAATTATGTACACCTTTGAAATACTTAAGTGGTCAACAACAGACTTACAGAATTTAGATAGGCAAGTGAGAATAATGCTTACAAAGTATAAGTGTCATTATTCTAATGCATCTAGTAACAGACTCTATGTACCTAGAGAACATTGAGGAAGAGGCCTGCTCAGTTTACAAGTGATACATAATAATGAAATAAGTAATTTATGTAAATATCTACTCACAAAGAATTCACCATTAGTTGAATTGTACAGAAGAATTAACAGGTACGGTCCTATAAAAGTACAAGAAGTAAATACAGAAGCAGAAGAGATTTCCATAAAACGTTTTGCTACTATTTGGAAAGAAAAGGCCCTTCCAGTTATGCTAGAGGAAGAAGATGTGGATTTTAAAGCATCTACTACATACCTAAAAGTGGGGGAGCTGCACACTGAAACAGAACCTGTACTAACAGCCATACTAGATCAGGTGATTCTCACCAGAAGTTACCTAAAACATATAATTAAAGAAAATATAGAAAATGAGAAGTGTCGTATGTGTAACAGAGTAAATGAATCAATTCAATACATAATATCCGGGTGTACTTACCTTGCCCCAAGCCATAACAATGTGGCAAAAATTATTCACCAGGCAATCTGCAATAGTAAAGTGCTATTACATCACGTTCAGCTATATTACAAATACGTACCCAGTCCAACTCGAGAAAATGATAACTACGAGTATAAGATCTTGTGGGATACACCTATAGACACCGATAGGGCAGTTGCACATAGCAAACCTGATAATATAGTATTTAATAAAAGAGAAAATATAGCGTGGCTTATAGAAATAACAATACCTGTGGATGAAAACATTACTAAGGCGTACAGAGAGAAAATAAATAAAAATCAAGATCTAACGTACGAAATAAGAGATATTTACGAGGTACAACGGGTAGAGACTTTCTCATTTGTTATATCAGCTGGTGGACTGGTACATAGAAAATTCGTAGAGAATTTACAACACTTAAGCATTTCAGCAAGCTTATTAAAAACAGCACAGAAAGCTGTTGTTTTGGGAACTACCAGAATTGTAAGAAAGGTCGTCAATCAATAAGAATATACTTGTCTTAGTTAGATAACTCGACGAGTATAAATGAATATTCACCAGTACAAGCTGTGAAGGAAGGAATAATAAATAAATTTATTCAATTTATGAATCTCACGGGGGAGTTTAGCAGAGCTGTTCTTCCACTCCCCCCTTGCATATTGTACAATTTATATATAAAAATATTTAAATATTAAATAATAAACTAAATAGAAAAAATATCTGAATGCACTAAAGAATAGAACATTTGTAATTATTGTAGTTTGACCATGTCAACGTCGAGCGTCCAGGAGCATTATGGAAACCTTTTTTTTTGAATTGATTAATAGTTAAATCCTTAAAGGATTCAGGTATTTGATTGTAAACTTTAGCGATGTTATATGAAAAAGACCTTTGAAAAAAACAGTATTATGCTGTGGAATAGTCAGTAATCTACTATGTCGTTAATTGATATTGTGCACATCAGTCCTGAAACGTATTCTGTTGTATAAGTAGGGAGGCCGTTTGTAAATCTCTCTTGTTTTTCATATTGAAGCAACAGGCTTCTATCAGTTTATGAGAAACATGATGATATTTTGGAATGCCATAAATGAGGCGTAAGCATGAATTTTGTACTCGCTGTGTCCACATCCAAACAAGCATTATATACTGGAGCACAATATAAAAACTGTGACAGAACCAAAGACTCATACAACATTATTTTCGTCTTAATATCTAGATATTGTCTATGAGAATAAGGTGATTTTAGATTAATACACGCTTTTTGTATATAATTGCAGATATGTTTGTAAAATAGAAAAGTTTTATCAAATATTAACAATAAGTTTTTTGCTTCATCGACAAAGGGAACTGCTACGCTGTTTATTGTCATAGGAGGTACAGCTAATCTATTAACCGATCTACCAAAAACTAACACACAAGATTTATTAGGGTTTAACATTAAGGCATGATTGCAAGCAAATCTGTATATATAGAGTCTAAATCGTTATTTATAACAAAGCTGCGTATCATCCACATACATGTGAAGATTACAGGCGCTAACGCCATCACACAACCCACTTGTGTAAATGGTAAACAGCAAAGTGCCAAGAATAGAACCCTGCGGTACCCCTCGAGTAATACCGGCAACAGCAGAGACATTTGCTGCTACCTTAACACATTGTGTCCTGTTAAACAAGTAATTTTTCAATAAACTAATCGCATTACCGCTAAGACCTTTAAAACGAAGTATAGCTAGTAAAAGATCGTTATTTAACGTATCAAACGCTTTACTAAAATTAAGAAGTGCCAGCAACGTACTTTCTCCGTTGTCGTATGCTGTATATATTACATCGTCAGTAATACTCAATAGAGCAGTAGTAGAACTGTGTCCAGAACGAAAACCAGATTGATGAACTGGTAATAGATTATTATTTGACAGATGTTCACGAAGTTGAGAATTAATAACTTTTTCGAAAATTTTAGATGACGTTGAAAGAATTCTGATTGGTCTAAAGTCTTTGTTCTCTGCAAGAATCTGTAGTTCAGCACAAAACGTATCATGATTAAAGTTTTTGTAATTACAAAAAGAGTGCGTAACCGGTTTAAATTTAGCAGTCTGGTTGAACACATCGCAACGCAACAGTTCATGATCTGATAAATCACAGTAAAGGACATTTGATTGTTTAGCAAGCGATAAATTTGAAGTTACAACAATATAAGAGAATTTCGATTTATATTTAGTCTAGTAGGCTCTTTAATAATTTGATGGAGCTTTAAGAAATCTAACATGTTTTTGAAATATTCAGTAGCCGGATTATCTACCATAAGAAAATCAACATTCCAGTCACCTAAATATACGACATCCTCAGAATGTGGCATACACAACATCATAGTATTTTCAAGTTCATTAATAAAAACTTTGTAATCGAAATGTGGTGGTTTGTAAACTACTACAAACACCATTCTTTTGCTAGCAGCTTTTACAGATATCCATAGTTGTTCAATTATGCTAGAAGTATCTACGACCGTGTAGTGCAAAGATTTTTTTAAATAAAACGCTACCCCACCTCTCTTACTAGTTCTATCTTGACGTAACAATCTATAATTTTAAATAAAAAGAGCTTCCGAGTTTACAGAATCTGATAACCAGGTTTCTGATAATGCTAAGATTTCAAGGGCAAACTTTAACAACAAACCTTTTACATCACCAACCTTGGGTAACAAAGAGGGAACGTTAACATGTCCAATTTTGATACAATTGTTTGACATAAAATCTTAAAAAAAAGAAAAAATAAATCAAATAAGCACACTAAAGGTAGAAGAAAGAATAGAAGGAAAAAGAAAATAAAAAAGTAAAGTAAATTTATCTTAGACTATAAGAAGAAAAAAATGATTAAATTAGGCCCTTATGTTCTAATGCACTGAGCAATCTCCCAAACTTTTTATCAAATAACCACATCTTTATCATACTTACATCTACGTTATAGAGCGTTCTAATTTAACTCCTTTAAGCCATTATGGAAAAGAATATGCCCATAAGAAACGACCAAAAAGAAAATAGCACAGCCCCTTTGACAGGTAATTTAACCGATCACTCTGTAAATAAATAAAAGTAATAAATTCTTATCACACAAGTCAGGTGTGAACGGCCATGTGGATGAAATGCAGGAAATTTTTATTGTAGTATAAAAGTTTATTATAATTAAAATTAATCAAACAGTTTCTTTTATATTTTAACTAAACAGAATTTACCTCCACTTCATGCACTTGATCCATTATTTAATAACGATCTTATGCTATGATGCTTCTAACCAACACTATGTGCAACAGTAACATCCTTAAAATATTTATCAAAGTCTTCACTGGATTTGATTGCGTAAATTGAGTTATCGCGTCGGAAGAAGATAGTTCCATCTTGGGTCCATGTATTACGACGGCCAATTCTTGTCTGTACTTTGTGCAAGATACTTAAACGTGTTTTTGTTAAATCCTCATAAACAATAAAGTTAGTACCTTTAAGTTTTTTCTTATTATTTAGAACTTGCTGCCTCGTTTTGTAACTAAGAAATTTAATAATGACAGGTCTGGTTTTTCCTTCAGAATCTCTGCCCGTACGATGTATTCTCTCTATTGCTTCTTTGGGAACATAAACATTTAACTTTTTTTCAAAGATGTCTATCACAGAATCTTCCAAATTCTCTTTTTGCTTTTCCGCCATGCCGAAAATGCGAATGTTATTCCGCCTGGAGTACTGTTCTAGGTGATCAATTCTTTCTTTTAGAATTATATTTTCTTGTATGACGGCCTGAATAAATTCCTCCAATTCCTTTTGCATATTATCAATCATAGCCACACTAACTCTTTTAACAACATTTTCTATAAATGCGTGGTTTTCAAGATAGTTCTTTATCGCGTCAGCAACGCAGATGTTGATTTCCGAAATCTGTTCTCTAGTTAGAGGCATTTTGATAATTACTTTCACACTTTTTCTCTAAATAATAAATTATAAACGTAAAATTTTAACAAGAACATAAGAGCACTGAATGCGTCTATGCTGTCCGTAACGTAACAATAATTGTTTGTTCTAAAGTCGTCCCTTTGTTCTTCTTCCGTTTCTTACCTACGCACTTTTTTCTCTAGTATCTCGGCTTTTGCACTTGCAGGACTAACGCTGTGGGATGCAAAGTTAAAGATGTGTTCATCATCATTCTAAAAAAAAAAAAATAAAAAGCATGTTTTTGTTTAGCAAGGAAACAGATTTTCTTACGACAAATTTTATCTTCGACTTCGTTCCATCTGTTATTAAACTGCTTTTAGTAACATTGTGTAATACGAAAGCATTGTTTGTGTTATTTTTTTGTAGCCTCTTTAACTGCACAAACTGCAACATATTTACAATTATTCCTGCTGGTAAGAATTAGTTTTATACAAACAAAATATCCATTATTTGTCATCTTACATCATTTTCTCCAGCTACACTATTAAAGGTGACTTCTGATACTTTAAGGAACGTGCTTTCCGGCCTTCGAACTCTGACTTGACGTGTTCGGCTGCTACTTTTGGTTTTATAACTATCAAAGCTGTTTGAATTGCAACTAAGGCAATAATTAGTTTTGTTTATTTTTATAATTTCTGTTATTTGCTGTATGTAATGCAGGATACTACTTTTGATATTCATTTATTAATAATTCCATTTCCGTGTACAGGACATTACTAAATAAAAAATTATTTATTATTTAAATTGGAAAAGCAGATAGTTTTAATAGGAAGCAGATAAATATTTTATGACGATTCCCTGTTATTGGATATGTAAAATGCGCTCTTGTAAAATATCTTTATACCTACCTAGTCATTATATAAACACAGTCTATCAACGAAGGATAATCTTGTACAGTGTACAAAAGAAGTAACGCACAAATTCAATAATGGTGCTACTTTCACTTTTTCTGGAAAACGCTGAGAGAGGTCGCTTATTAATTTTTCAGAAAAATACTGGCAGCAAAAATTTTTGTACCAAATTTTTAAAAAAGAGCTTAAATACAAACGATACCCATGTGATAACTTGATTTGAAGTTCTCAATGAATTGGTTAGAAAAGCTCGAATTATATGCAAAGTCTACCTCTGTACCTTTCGATAAATGTTATAATCCTTGAATTTCAAAAAATTCCATTTAGGCAAAGTAAACTGGCGACTTGTCAATGTAAATCCTAAATCAAGAAAGCTATCCAAAATTACTTTAGGAAATAACGGCTTTCATAGTAATTTTTTGTACAAAATAATTATTTTGAGGTCTGCGCCAGATCATGGTTAATATCACTTGTAAATAGTAATTATTTTCTAAGCAAGTGAAAAATTCATTCTCGATCACGTTCTTTCGATTTCGCACCAGTGTGTGACGCTTCAATAATTTGACAAAAATCAAATTTAATTTTAATTACAATAGTTGATACTAATAAAATATAAACGTAGGAAACCTAGCAGCATTTAAATTTCCATTTTGTCTTTTGAGATTTTAGTTAGTTATTCTGAATGGTATTTTTAAAACCTAAACATTTTTAACGTCACGCAGTTAATGAAAACTTTAAAATCAGCTGGATACGAATGCCCTTCGCATTTATACTTGTTTTAAAAGCAATGTTTTACCTTCATCTTGAAACTTGAAATAAAAAAAGTCGAAGTACCTGCCACTTTTCCTGAAAAAATAAAATTTTTGCTGCAAATGAATTTGTGTGTTACTTTTCTTGTGCACTGTATGTTACTTTTATTATTAAATAGCTTGAAAAATGGGTGTGATGAAATTTTAAACTGGCCAATAAATTATGGATTATTATTATAGCCGTTGCTCGTATTTGGTACGTTTCTCAACAATTAATTACGTCATCGACGTCTGCTCCAGTGAAAATATTACATAATTTAAAAGTCGAAAGGCACGTCGGTCTCTTAAGTAAATATTCGTTTCTTTAAACCCTACATTATCTTAGGAATTCTTAAATTATTTATTTCTGCTGTTCGCGGTGGTCCTGGAGTATCAGTTTTATAGTTAATACAGACCAGCATAACTATAATAGTAATACATAGTATTGCTGTCTTAAAAGGTTGTAATTAGTGGCAAGTTTCTATACAGAAGAACACGATGTCCCAGTAATTCATTTTTATTGTAAGAATAACTCAGTTGTTTAAGAAGAAGCTGCAAAAAACAATAGAATAAATTTGCCTTTTGTAAAAGCAATCAATTAAAAGGTGTAAAACGGGGAACGTACAACGGGAGAACGGAAACGCTCCAAAAAAGGATTCAAAATTGTGAAAGTGCCGTTTAGAATATAAGGGAGTGAGACTATAACAGTAAGTGGTTCTAAAATACATTAAAATTGAGAGTACTTGTTATTCTTTTTTGCTGTTTTGTTGTTTTTGCACATAAATTTAATGAAGCATAACCAGCAGACATGTACATCTTCTTCTTGTAGTGCCTATCCGTTATTGGATGTTGCCAATCATCAATGCTATTTGAACTTTCTTCATTGCGTCTCGGAATAGACCTGCTGTCATATTAAACCAGGTTTTTAGGTTTTTCAGCCACAAGATACTTCGTCGTCCAGGTCCCCTCTTACCGAGCGTTTTACCTTGTATTATTAGTTGTAGCAGTTCGTATCTTTCGCCGTTCCTCATAATATGGCCAAAATATTCTAATTTTCGATTTTTAGCAGTATTATGTTTTTATAATTTCAGCTTGTTGATGTAGTCTTTCCAACACATTTTCATTTGTTATATGATCTGTTGAGGAAGTTATTAAAATACCTCGATAGAAACACATTTCGAAAGCCTGTAATTTCTTGCTGTTTGCATATGTGGGTGTCCATGATTCTGCTCCGTATAGTAAGACTGAGAATACATAACATCGGAGAAATCTTATCTTCGTGGATAAATTGAGGTCGTGGCTTTTAAAAGATTTAACCATTTTTATAAACTAGACTTTTGGTTTCTCAATGTAAACCTTAATCTCTACTGAGTGATTCCACTGTTCGTTAGCGGTCGTATTTATTTATCCTCTCTATCGGTCTATTGTCCACTAGTAATTGCCCTTGTAGCATTGGATGTTTGCTGATTAGCAGGTATTTGGTCTTGCTTATGTTCAGATTTAGCCAAACTGCTAGCTAGCCATTGCAATTCATGACATTATTTCTTGCAATCCTTGAAGACTATTGGCAAATATTACCGTGTCATCCGCATACCTGATATTATTTAGGTATTCTCCGTTTACTAATACCTCCTCATCTAGATCCTCAAGTGCCTCCCTGATTATTTTTATGGATAGAAGTTAAATAGGAAAGAGGACAAAACACATCCCAGTCATAATCCTTTTTTGATTTAGATATCTTCTGAATCTCCGCCCTCAATGCGAACTTTGACAGTTTGGTTCCAGTACAGATTTATGATAATTCTTGCGTCTTTGTCATCTAAACCAATGTTCCTTAATACTCGAACTAGTTTGTCATGTTGTACTCTATCAACTGCTTTTTGGTAGTCAATAAAGCACGCATAAATGTTGGAATTTACATTTCTGCATCTCTGGAATAAAACCTGAATACAGAATTAGGCTTTCCTGGTTCCTATGGTGTTTTTGAATCCAAACTGGGTTCGTCCCAAGTGTTCGCAGATTTTGTAAATCCGTCGGTGAAGAATTTCAGTTTTAGCAGATGACTCATGAGTACAGACCGGATTTTTAGGCACTAAAAATCATCAAAATAGGCAGGCAAATAGGCACTAAAAACCTTTAAAGTATGCATCATGATAGGCAATCTAGGCGATCAAATAGGCATCTTAGGCAACGAAATAAGCACTTTAGGCCACCAAATAGGCATTTTAGGCTAAAACTGGCATTTTAGGCAACCAAAAAGGCACTTTAGGTGACCAAATAAGAATTTTATGCGATTTAATAATCCTTGAGAAAGATCATTCAAGATTTTCAGCATTACTGCTTAACCTTTGTATGTTTTTATAATTAATTTTTGTGAACTAAAATTTTAATAATGATCTTGTTGAAAAACTAGATATTCCAAGTATTATAGCTATATAAAATAATATTGATATGATAAAACGGTAAATTGATAAAAAACTTAAAACATGTTAAATAATACATCTAAAAACAAATTGCGATAGAAATACATTTTATTATTGGAAGTACTACATTATAAGGACATTTATACAGGGTGTTTCCTAATGATGGTAAAAAGTTTTAATAGATAATTCCTGGGCTAAATATAAGTAAAAAATTCTATATGCACAATAGTGTCCTAAAATGCACCCCTTTCGAGATACAGGTACTTGACTTTTTAGTTTTACAACAAAGGTACACTTACTTAAATAACATTTAAGGTTAATCTCCTTCTTTAAATTTGACGCGTATATTAGGAGTCTGACTTGTTTAAACGCCTATCAACATAAACATCTTAAGCGGATTATTTATTACTGCCTGGACATTTGAAATAGATTATAAAAGGTTTCTTTAAAAGAAGTTGAAAGCAAATTTCTAAAAATAACTAACGGACCTTAATCAGTAAAGGTAACAATACTGACATTGTATTTTAAAAATTCTTAATGTAAAATATTAACATTAAAAACACATACAAGTAAAATATGTACTCATTTAGGAAAACTAGGCACCAATCTAGGCAAAATAGGCACCAATCTAGGCAAAATAGACACCAATTTAGGCAAAATAGGCATTTATAGGCAGATATTAAAGATTGTAGGCATTTAGTTTAAAAACATAGAAAAAAAGGCACTTAAGCACTTAAAAAAAATGTCTTTTCAAGTGAAAAGTGCGTAGATTATCCTAAAACGAGTTTTCCTTCGCTTGCCTAAAAAATCTAAAATTAGGCACTTATAGTGCGATAGTCTGAGCATTTTTTGGCGCTGGGTTTCTTTGAAACTGTGATAAATGTCGACTTAAGCCACGTCATCGAACAGTTTTAGGAATTCGGCTTGGAAATTGTCCCAGACCGGGCGTTCTCACATCCTTTACGTGTAATACGGCCTTTCACATCGTGTGCACTGTGATAGATGGTCTAGTTTTACAAATAAGAAGACAGATTTCTGTTTCATCACTAAATAGCTCTCTGATGTAGTTCTTCCGCTTATCTAGTTTGACTTTTTTGTCATTATCGTTCATTAAGCAACCACGTGTGCTTGTGTTCAAAAGGCCAGCAGCTTCCTTGACTTTTTTATGCATACTAAAGTGGGCTTCTAAGGGTTCTATTTTTTCATATGTTTCTTTTAGCCATTCTGCCTTTGCTCTCCCTATTTCTCTCTTAATTTGTTATTGTATGCCTTTGTAGGACCTCATATCCTGGTTTTTATACGATCTTTTTGTTTCCATTGGTTGGAAGATTTCATAGGTCATCAAAGGTTTTTTTTGGTAGCTTTCGGCCTAAGTAATTTTTTACGTGTTTAGTTGATCTCCCATTGTATATTTTCGAGATCATCCGCATTACCTTTATTGTCTTTGAAACTGTTCTTCAGTTGCGTTTTTACTTGTTCTTTTCTATCTTGATCTTTTAGTTTCTTTATGTCCCATCGTTTAATTGTTGTTTTTTTTCTAATGTTTTTCAGCTTGATTCTGAAAGTTCCTACTACGGAATTATAGTCGGATGATATATCCGCACCGAGGTATGTCTTAACGGATATAAAGCTGTTTTGAAATCGTCTGTTTAAGAGAATATAACGTTGGCCTAATTAACAAACCACGTAACTCACATTTCCCACTTTTTACAGAACAAGAACAAAAAACTGATTTATTCGACAGTGAATAGATAAATTATTATTGTTTATTCTTAACAATAAAGTTTAAAGTATTCTGAGATGTATATAAGCCATATTGTTATATAATTAAACATATTAATAATTACAATGGAGTTACCAGGTTAGAAATAGCAACGTTAAGGAGTTACACGGTATGTGTATAAAAGACACGTCGTTGGAAAATTTAAATTTGGAGTTAAGTGGTCTGACAATGAGTATAAGGTTTTAAATAAAATACTAGAAATTGGAATAATGAGATAACTACGGTATATTATATTTGGAAACATATAAAAATGTCAAATAAAACAAAATGTTAGTAAAAATACATGTAACGATGGTAATTTTGACCTTTTCGTGGATTGAAGCAGTCTGTTAAAATGGCAACTCGTCATAAAAGGAGTGGTAGTCCCTTAGTATTGTACTTTTCAATTCTTGCAGATGGTTGTATTTTGCTTCCGTTATCTTCAACCTACTGTCGTACAAATTTGGAAAATTTGCTTCACGAAATGCTTTCATTTTGTCTATAGGATGGCTTAATGATGGTTTTGGATACCGTCTTCTTCCGATTGTTTTGCGTTATCCTCGCAAGCAGGTAATAGTTTGAACTCATCTTCAAAATTTAGTTTGTAATAAATTTTTTCGTCGTCAGAATACTTCAAACAGCGGATGTCAGTAACTTTGGCGTCACCTTTCTTCAATCCAGGACGGATCGACTTGTACATTGTGGGGTTGGCATACTTTTTGAAGAATGAATGTTCTAAATAAGTAACCTTATAAGGTGTAGAATGATTTCTAGCATTTTTGCATATCTCTACATAATCAGCTGGCACATGAACTTCTCTCTGTTTTAGATACCGCTCTATGGTGGAGTGCATAGAGTCCATTTGAGTGTGACCTTTTTCCAGATATTTGCTTTTGATACAGATCTTGTGCTTAATAGCTAAATGTAACAGGGCATTGCTCAAAATAGAACTTCTGTTTTGATAGTTACAGCCGTCACTGAAAATTATTATTTTCTTTGCATTGTTGCGAAGCGGTAACTGGGAATGAATGAAATGACTTACAATGCTTGCAAACTCATTTGCAGTGAGTTCGCCTTCTGTTTCATTCCACAGGTAGCAAAATCCATCTTTTGTCTTTAAATCATAGATACAAAGGTTATGGACCGAAAGTTTCCTCCTGTAATATATGCCTGACGCATTTGATTTGGCACACAATAACAGGCTCTGAAGATCCACCGTGTAAACCTGCTCTTCATTTCTTCTATGGTTGTTTTTTTCTTGCCTAGCAGCGGTTTTATTCTTTGAATGATCCTTGTATTCTTCACTAGTAATGTGTTTTAGCTTGTCTGCTTTACATATATCACATTGCTCTTTCTTCGGTCTGTATAAAGACAAATTCAGATCTTCAAGCGTTTTGTGAAATGTACAGGAAGACAGTGGCCTGCATTTGCTTTTCTTGCACCAATTGTCAGTATACACCTTGGACAACTGAGAGTTTGACGTCCAACAAGGCTCCAAATAGAGTTTTTGAGAAGATGCCCGACAATAATGTGATTCTACACTTGGCAATGCCAATAAAAACTCTTTTAATAAATTTAATCTTTTATTTAAATTCGGTTGTCTTGTAATCTTCTTTGATTGTCTTTTATTTTTAGTTCTCTTGCCGGTTTCGTCTTTTTCTTCCAACTCTACATGATCTTCTCCTCCGTCTTCTAACCACTTGTTGACCATCCATTATCCTATCCCTAAAATTGCCAGTAATGTCTTTTTGCATACTCTGACCTTTGTTGAATTATCTACATATAAATAGAATTTAAAAGAAAATTTTCGGCGTGAAGTGTTTTCAATTTTCCTATCCCGAGATCTTTGGGTAAAATTTACATCTGCCATAGTTTTTATCAAAATCTTTCTTTCCTTGCAGCTTAACTTCCAAAAATCATTAAACATCTTTTGTCTTTCTGTTTATGTCAATGTCTTGCAATGAAAGGTTTTACCTTTACATTTGCATGTAACTTCTTTCATCGTTCTCTTAGGCCTACTGACAAATCCCGTTACTCTTCCATCCATAACCTTTCTCCCTTTGTATTCTTTACCTTGTTCACGTAAGATCTTTGCTTTTTTAACTTCCCAATCATCTTCTGTTACTTGATATCGTTTCCTTCTTCTGGGTTTCAGAATATCTTGACTTATATCTTTATCAAGATTTTCAGCTTCTTCAATTGCCTCAACTGGTTCTGTGTTATTAACACTGTTATTTGCTTCTCTTTCTATTTTAATTAATTCAAGTCATTTATATCAGCTGTTTCTACGTCAATAGTCGTACTGATTTGATGATTAGGTTCTGCCATTTTATTATCCCACAGAACTCTAGGTTCTGGTAATTGATTTTTCTCATTGTAAACTTCAGCTACCATAATTATTTTTTGTCTACTGTTTACCTCTTGACTTAACTCCGTTGCATTCTTTGTTCCCTTGTCACATGGTTCTGAGATAAACTCATTAGATTTTTTTGCTTGACAGTAAACACTTTCACTTATTAAACTATAATCAAGGTCTGTATGCGTCAGTATGTTACAATCATAATGTAATTCTTTAACAGCACTAAGTGCTTCAGTATCTGAAAAGTTTAGGTTTATAGGGAGACTTCCAAAACTTATATCTTGACTTATATCAAAATTTCCAGCTTCTTCTTTTTCCTCTACTAATTGTGTGTTATTAACATTTTTGTTATTATATTGTCTCTAATATTATTAAATTATTTAAGTCCTTTACATCAGCTGTTTGATTTTTAACTTCAGATTTAGGAAATATTTGAATTAAGATGCCATTTTCATCAATCATGAACGTGTCTGCTGTAGAAATAATATCATTAACAATGGCAACGTCCTTGTCAATCTTTGACGGTGAATTAGTACAGTCAGTACAATCTTGGTTCTTGACCGGCGGCGAAAGCAAACATCCACCATTTCCCTTGTCAGATTGTGCAATTATTGCTAGTTGTAGTATTTTTTTTGTTCTCAAAGACATTTTTGAACTGAAAAGCAACAAAAACGTAATTAGTGGTCAGTTTAATAAAACGAATACACACCACTTAACTCATGGAATATCTTTCATTCAAAACCTTTAATTGTAGATAAACCCAGTATCTACCGTTCCATGTTGAAATAAAACCTCGTAACTTCATAAAGAACAGATTAGCACACAACGTAACTCCATCTGAGTTTAGTAGAAGTACACAAAAAATAATGTTTTTCTGCTAGTAAATCCTTACAAATCTTATAAATTACCTGCATTTAAACTAAACTTAGTAAAGTACAATTTTAATTAAATTATTTTAAAAGTAAACGTTGATAGAATGAAAACGTGTAACTCCTCAAAAATTGCAAACTAACCTAAAACTTTGTTTTGTTAACAAAACACGTAAATTACATATCCTTTTCAAACAGGTTAGTTTTCAACTTAAAATTTTATATTCATTATAATTTTATGCTAAAATAATATTATATTGCATTACCAACCTTCAAACACGTGCCATATAGCCTTTAAACAATAAAAGAATGTTGTAATCACAGATAAATCCAAACACTGCACAGACAGCACACTTTTGCATTACAACAGGCTGCCCCTGCTAGGAGTTACTTGGTTTGCAATAACGAAATTCCCTCCTAAAAATATACGTGGTTTGTTTTTGCCTTTTGTTCGATGATTTAAATTTTTTGGAGTTATGAGGTTTGGTGAAGTTGTGCAGGAACCATAAAGGAATGCAGTAGCATGAAAATTTCAAAATTGTATTTTTTTGAAGTTACGTGGTTTGTTAATTAGGACAACGATAATCAATTTAGTTTCTTGTGATGTTTCCAGGATTATCTCGTGGTGGTGTCCATGTGTATAATCTATTAGGCGTTAGTTCATAGAAGGTATTCAGGATTACGAGTTGTTATTATATTGAAGAGTTATTTAGGCGGTCTCCTCGATCGTCCTTCACAACCAAGACCATACGGTACCACGAATTCTTCACTTCTTCCTTTTATGATATTTGCATTAAAGTCCCTCATAACTATTTTCATGACATGTTTTGGTAATTGTCTTATTGTGCCCGAGAGGGATTTGTAGAACTTTTTTGTTTTTTGTGTGCTCCCATCAACAGTGGAGGCGTATACTTGAACAATGTTAACAAAACTATCGATTGCCTCAATAAAACAAATTCCTACTCCATTTTCGTGTTGACCTGAGCTAAAACCGGAGTAATCCACTGTGTGTCCCTGAATGTGGCACTTGCCGCTTCTTTGTTATCTCATTTCACTCACTTCCAATATTTGTAAGTTTAGTCTTCTCATCTTTTTGATAGCGTTGTGTATTTTGTCCGCTTGGTACGTTCCATCCTTAATATTAATCTGAATTTTCCACACACGGATTCTTCGCACCCCTGTTTCATTTAAGGGACGCCAGGAACTTGGGGCCATTGTTACTGTGTTTCCAACTATGATAATTTTACTAGGGAGAATAGTGAGGTGGTTTTCTGTTGCTTTTCCCATCACAGTAGCACAACCGGTTTAATCATTATGTGAATGTCGCCTGTGATTGTGTGGTACTGAATCTTTAGAGAGGTCACATGTACATATCCACAAATATTATTTTCTGTGCTACATTTTTGAAAAAAAGGCTGTACCGATGTGGGACCGTCAAGCGGTCGAGCGGTTTATAGAGAAAAACAGTATTTTGTTTAATTTAAATTAGTATGAAGTTTCTGAAAACATTAGGTGCAAACATCCACATTGCATTTGCCGCACATGGTCCTTTCTTTGCTAGTGGAATGTTTCCCTGCGCATCTTCTTCTCTTATTGTTAGGAAGAACCACTATCGAATGCTGTAATCCGTCAAAACCTATATCATTGGAGACCCCAATTTTGCCTAAACTCAAATTGGCTAAGATTTCTTTTAGATTTTCGATACAAATATTAAGCGTTTTGAGCTGCAGTGCCGACCAAGTATGTAAAAATTGGCCAATACCATTTTTTTGAACAGACTCCAATTCGGTAACTGTAAAAGTAGTACAAATGTAATATTGCCATTTCATTCTTATGCATGTCTCACCATGATATATTATTGTTCAGGGTTTTATATTTTTGTTGTATTGCTTGATTACTTAAGAACACAACAAAGCAATACTCTTTTTTCAAGTCTCGAAAACCCTTTTACAAATGCAACGGTATCTAGCATATTTATGACAACTATAGTGACAGCTAAGTAGTGAGAGAAAAATCATTAAAAATAGTCTGTAACTCAAAAGGCAAACCTTTTGCTTAATACACAGCATATTCCAGTTTGTTTTTTTTATCATCCAGGTGTTGCATACGAGCAATGGATATTTTCCAACGCTTCGCACCGCATTGCCTGCAAACATATAATTGCTTGTCAAAAAATGTTGTAGTTGAATCTACCACTGTTTCAGGTTTTGCTGCGAGATTTAAGACATGCAATAATTTTGATATTTTGTATTACAGGGTAAACTAATCAATAACAATAAAAAATCAAATATGGAAGTCCTAATTGCTGAAATACCAGAATCAGTGAAGTTACCATTTCTGCTTTTGAGTAAACTTGGATTGTTTTCTACAAACAAGTTTAAAGCCTACATTCCAATGAGTATACTTGCCTTAATTGTAGCTAACCTAGTTCTAATAGCTATGCTACAATTCTTAAACGTTAAAAGAGATATATCCGATATCGTACGCAATTTGGAGGATATACTTGCTTTTTCGATGGTAAGAAACTTAGCTGTTGCATTATTGAACTTAATAAAATTGTTCAATTCTTAACCTTCTGTTCATTACTAAAATTTTTGTTAACATCAAACAAGTGATAATATTAAAAAGGAATTTATTCTAGGCCATGGTAAGAATGATGATTGTAACCTACCGTAATGAGGATTTTACAAGGCTTTTCCAAACGGCCAAGTTATTCTGGGATCCTAGTAAATGTAACCAACAAACTAAAATGAAACTAATGGCAATACGTCGTTTTACTTCGCAACTGCAAAGACTGTTATTTTTGGCGGTTTTAATATGCGTACTTCTTGTAATAATATTTCCTCTACTGCAAAATACAATTCCTACTGGAATATGGACTATGAAAGGGCATGAAATGCTCTATCGCTTTGTTTTGATCGAACAAATCATTGTCATACCCTTTTGTGCGTTTTTTGTTTGCTCTCTAGACTGTATGTATTTGGGATTTTGTGCTGAAATAGTTATTCAGTTTAGAATTTTGTCGCAAACTTTACAAAAGCTAAAAGTAGAAGGTAACGCAGTAAATCAAGTGGAAACAAATCAACTGCAGGAAATGAAATGTTGTGTTCGTCATCACAGAATAATATTACGGTAAGCTTACAATATACTTACTGTCACAGTTTCTGTGTAAGTTATATTATTTTTCAGGTTTGTTAAGGAATTCCGAGAAGCATTTTCTCTAGTGCTGTTGATCGAGTTTGTTATAGATGGTCCTTTGATTTGTGCAGAATTGCTTGCTGCGTTTGAAAGGTAACATTTTTCAATGTCTCGAATTACTGATCTATCAGATAATGTTGTAGAAACATGTTAGGTCATTGATTAGTATTAGTCGCAAACAGATATGTTTCTCTGTATTAAGGCATCTGAAAGATATTTCGCTACAAAAAATAAGTTGAGTTTGTCTAATTTTTAAGAACTTAATTAAAGACGTCCTTGAGATACGGAACAGTTTCTTATAAGCCTTTTCGTATGTCTCAAACTTTGCTGATAGTTTCAGTGACAGCAGAAGTTTATTTCTTAAGTACCTTGCAAGCATTGGAAATGATAAAAGTGTGTTTAAAAAAATAAGCGTAGGTATCATTAAAGAAATAACCAGCTGACACAGTTTCCATATTTTTCGAACTTTACTTCTATTTTAAGTAACAATGAAAGTTTATTTATTTATGTAGTGTTTTGCAAGCATTGGCGAAGTTAAGTGAGATTTAGAAAAGTAACCATAAGTATCAAAACAAAATTAAAAGGATATTGTTAACCGTCTATCAATGGACTTGCATTGTTACTAATCATAGGTCTTAGACTCAGTTAGACTGTTGCAGCTAGAACTGTGTAAGAGATATAAAACTACATTTGTTTGTAATAGTTATTCCTATGTAACTAACTAAAAATAAGAAATTCCTAAAGAAATCTCATTTTCGGTAGTTATAAAAAATTATTTTTGGTCGGGTCTCATAGTTCCACTCGGTACGGCGGCGTTGAGATGAGCGCTAAGCACATTAATTATAATTTATATCTGTTTTAGCCGCTCCTATCAAAATCAAATGAGACATGTCATTATATTCAGTTTTGTCACTCTCCAACTTGCTTTCTTCTGTATTCCAGCGAATTACATAACAAACGAGGTAAATGGAGATTCTGAGCTAGATAGCCCTTTACTATTTTTGATTTTTTGAGCAAATGTCCCTTTCTTTAATGCTGTTATCAAATGTTTTAGGCCATGGCAGTTTCAGATGCAGTCTATTTTTCCAACTGGTATTTTCAACACGTTCCTGCTTTAAAAGTACCGCTACTGCTTATAATTCAAAGTTCTCAAAATGAAATTACCATAAAAGCTGGAGATCTAGTTATTATCAATGCAGGAACCATTGTGAATGTAAGTATTACGTTAGCAGAAAGCAATTGTTCGTAGACACGATATTCCGCATTTTACAGGTGCTCAAAGTTGCATGGTCTGCATGTTCTCTAGTAAGAGGATTACGCCAGAACTGAATCGACTTTAAACAACACTTACGGTTATTACAATGAATATTCTGTACTTACATTTAAGGTCACAGTATTAATTAGAGGAACAATGTCAGTTAATTTTAGTTTTTAGTAAAATTGTTGCTTAGTGTATTGCAATATGTGTTTTCATTCTTTCCACTGTTAATATACTAGAGATATCCTTACTTCTAAATACTGATTATGTCCAAGAAATAATTTTATAAAAGCCATTCCTTTTAAAACCTTATTTCTCGGAAAGCCGAGTTTGTTTGTTTATGAATCTGCTGGATTAGTGTATTTCCATTCTTGGTATTATAGATTAAAAATAAATAATTTGTTAATTATAAATATCACTGACAGTCCAAAAAAAAGTTTTCCTTCTGTGAGTATAGCAAAGTGAAACTACTAATCTTAATCAATATTTTAGATTATCATGTTTTGCAGTGTCTACAGCAAGAAGTAAGTAAAACAATGCTCATTATTCTATTAATCACCTTTATAAATGCATTGTGTAAGGATTTTCTTTGATATTGGATACATCATTTAATCAGCATGAAAAGCTCAAACATGTATCGAACAAATGCCAAACGTACTCAAAGTCATGAAGTAGGTTTTCCTTATTCTTGAGTATTTATGAGTCAACTCATTAGTTTTTTAGAAGATCTATCCCTCAGCATGAAAGCAACGTTAAAGCAGTCAGACCAAATCATACTGTTCTGAGGCTACACATTAACAATGTTTACCTCATTGTCTGTTGACTACAGTAATCCTAAAATTTTAGACACTAAACGTAGCCTGAGCAAAATACTCTTTTTATAGAGATATGCCATATTGATTGATTTCTACTTATTTACAGGATTGCCGATGAAGATTCAATGAGGCGATTTGCGAGCTTCGGCTGTTTTGCAGGGGCCATGGATTATCTGCGGATGGTATCGTATACATGGTATCAGAATATAAGAGCACCAGTGCAACTTGAAGTGGTCCTCACTTTGAACATATCTGGAGAAAAAAATACGTATAAACAAGCTGAAATTTAGAAGAACATAGATAAACTTGCTAGTGTTCGCATAAAAACGATTGATCTGTTTTTTTAGTAAAGTAAAGTAAAGATGAGAGCACTTGTTATACATTTAATTGGGACTGTCAATTAATGAAGTGTATACGTAAACTTAACAAAACAAATTCAAATGAAAAACTTAGAACTGAAATATTACTTTACTTTTTTTTCTATAAATCTGCAGAAGTCAACTAACTGTATTTTTTGAAGTTTACACATGATGGATCTACCAAAAAGATATAGCAAACCTAAAGCCACGGGTAATACAGATTTAAAGAGAAAAGTGTTAGAAGAGATTAGTCAACAGCGCTCAGCTTCAACTTGAGACATCGCTAAAATTGTAGATGTGTCACAGTCTAAGGTGCAAAAACTAAACAAAGATTCTGCTTACTTAGAAAAACAAAAAGTGCCAAACCGAACACTAGAACAACTAGAAAAGGCAAAATCGTGAGCCTTTGAAATTAAACATTTGTAAGAAAGACTTCTGCATTGTTCTAGATGATGAGATATACCTAAAATTTGACTTTAATACTTAGGTATTTGTGATTGTGGTAAGTAGAACACTCTAGTTTTACAGTTAGCACGAGAAACACTAAAATGTACATCCAAAAGTGCCTCCAGATACACTTGTTTGGGTTCCTTCAAATTCATCAGAAAAATACATTACTTTGGCCACATTTGGCACCAGCCCACTACGTCAATTGAACAGTAGACTAGTATGTATGAGATCAGGCTTGTTATGTTGGAAAGCAATTCAAACCACTCAATGTTTCAGAATTAAGGCTAAAAAATGTTATTGAACTATTATGAAAAGGAAGTTCGAGAAAACAAGTAAAGCTGTTAAAAACACACCAGATCTAAAAATTCACTGAAATACTTAGAACAAGCTAGAAACTGGGAGAAAGCAAAATTAAATCCTTAAGAGTAGATGTTAGAAAAAAGATTAAAAAGTATCCTAAAAGTACAAATTGAGGAATCAAATCTATTTCTTCCATTTTTTAAAATAGTTTTACTTTTGGAGAGAAGATTAGTTAGTGTTCAAGTATATACAAGTTGTAACGGTCACTTGTTGTTCTTTCCCGTTACATAAGATTTGCTTGCATACGCTTTTGGATGTTCCTAGGTTTCCTTAGTTTGTTCTTAGGAATGATGAGTAAGGCATATTATTAGTGCCTTTACTTTAAGTTAAAATTTCCTTTCACAATTCTTAACTTCTAAGGCAGGTGAAACGCTGTTTATATTTATTTCAAATATTGAAATTTATAACTAGTTTGATTACTTCGCTTCCCTTAAGGGCTGTGATAATTTTGAATTTCTGGATTAGCACAAGATGAGTAGGTGCTGTTCCGGTTGAGTGAACAGTTTTCATCCGTTTGAAGTTTAGCGTATTATGATCATCATTGCGGATGTTTTTTTTCTTCGCTTTGAGTTTCTCATTCACATCTTAAAATCTGGATTTCGTACATTGAAGCTCTGGACAGGACCCTATTGTTAAATAAAAAAAGGATTTGTTTAATTTTCCTTTTTGTTCCTTGAGCGTGGAATCACGAACCGGTTTGATTCGACTTTTGGGAGAAGGGAGGACTACTTGCGGCAGACGAGGCGAGGGGATGTTCAGGTCTTCTGAGTCATCGAATTTTTTTACAACTATTCTCATTGTTGGACGTTCCAACTCCCAGTATTGTGTCGAGATCGGACCAATTTTGTAGGTCTTTGGAGCAAAATGTTTCAAAGACGTCCTTACGTCCCAGTGGCCGGCGGGTGTCCTTTGCCGAACCGCTATCGCATTCGTCACAGCTAACTAATTTCAGTTCTCCTAGAATTGCTGAAGGGGCAAATACTACCTTCGTGATCAACCAGGATGATTATTCCTTATCGGAATTCGTAAAGGATCCGGGACTTTTACTGCCAAATATTCCCCTTGGAAGAGAAGTTTTGAGGCTGTTGAAGATGAATCAATTCTTGTTAGGCAGGAAAAGTTTCAGAGGAACTGTAGGTACTTTTGTCTCTATTGTAAGAGGGAACGTATCTTTCAATGGAGATGCATGCACTCTAGCAGCAGCTGTTCCTCTCTGGCTTGGAGCTTTTTCGACATAAGGTCCTCATTTGGTTTAGGTCTGTTTGTAATTCGGCATCGTGCTGGGAACACTTGGCTGAAAAATTTAAGACCAATTTCTTGCCAGCTGACTACAATGGATCCTTGTGGGAGGAGATCAAGGGCAGAACCCAAGGGAAGGACGAGAAGGTAGTCATCTTTATTGCGGTCATTGAAAACCTTTTCAGTCGGTTGTAAAGTCCGCCTATAGAGTTGTGTAAGGTCCAGGTGATTTAACGCAATTTGGTGCCTTATTTCTCTGAAA
>VTPC01087036.1:0-15845 GCA_011009095.1 Ignelater luminosus | reverse complement strand
TATATAAAAATACCAGAAATTACGTAAAAACAGACAACCGACAATCGGAGGAATTTTTAGTAAAGGAAGGCCTAGGACAAGGCGGAGTCCTAAGCCCAGTCTTGTTCAACGTTGTCATGGATGATGTTATAAAGGAAACCAAAATAAGTACAAGCAAATTATATTTAGGACACAGGAATTTAGTACCAGAATGGATAGAAGTCTGTGCATTTGCCGATGATATTGTAATATTTGCCAATACGGATAGCAACTTATGGAAAAATTTACAGGTATGGAATGAGGCATTCCAAAAGAGAAACTTGAAGATAAATGAAAATAAAACAGAGATTGTGGTGACAGGAACAGATCTCATGGGAGTCAACATAGAGTTAAATGGCATAAAATCAGAGCAGGTTAATACATTTAAATACCTACGAGTACAAATAAATAATAGAGGAAGTCAAGAAGCAGAAATTACAGCTGGAATTGAAAAGGCAGCAAGAATGTATCATTCAGTTAGATACATATGTGTAAGGAAGAAAGTACTATCTAGGAGGACAAAAATGACCCACACAGCAAAACTTTGCTATTTCGTAACAACATAGTAACTGTGTAAAGTAAATGACGTAAAGCAATAGTAAAATAAAAGGTAACTATAAGTTAACTATTGGTTAAGAATGTCCCGATTTTTGTAACTGTAGAGTTACTTTTAGATTACGTTTGGATAACTATCTGTGGGAATGTCACTAAGCCTAGCAATCTTCCGAGCATTCGAAAGTTACATTGCATTTTCTATATCTTTACTATATACTTACTACTTAGTTACGTTGCTGCTGCCGATGCCGTACACGTGCTGACGATAAACCGTTCATGAAACTACATAAATTATTTTTATTATAAATTAATTATTGTTGCCGCAAATTTCCAGAAATCCAAAAAGTCAAACAACATTAAAAACATTTTCAACTAATTTGTTTTAGATCATTCTATTATTTTTGTTGTTTTTTTGGGGGGCGGGGAATGTTTCCATATTCAGGTGGAATGAGGGTTGCCTGACATTTTTTTTATTTAATAGCTTCGTCTGCCTCTGCCACCGGGATTTGAACCTGAGTTGTTGTAGCCAGCTGGTTTGTAAGTTGTCTTTTTGACCAACTGCGCTTACAAGCTGTAGACGTTATTGTGAATACGCATTGAATATATTTATTTTGTATCGTCACTAAAACTTTGAAACAGGTTGTTGGAATTATTATGCGCAATTTCTCACAGCCATTGTTAACAATTGCTTTTGTACATACTTTAAGGCAGTTTTTGCAACAACCACAAAATTTTTGTTCTTTATTCTTAACTATTTCTTGTGAATAATGTTTTGCAATAATAATTGCTTTTATTTTACATTATTATTGGATTTCGTTGTCGCCCAGGGCTAAATTTGTGCTAGAAAAGTTACCGTTGTCGTTGGTAGTAGCAGCAAATAAATAGTCAAAAAATAGGAATGTTACCATAAAATGTTGTTTTATTGTAATATGACGAGCTTGTGTCTGAAAGTAGGCTTTAAATACCAATATTACTTTATGGGGACCAAAAGACAGCGCAGTTGCCGCAATGAACCTTTTTGGTTTCTCTAGCAAGTAAACTTTCTGTGAATTGACGGTTATATAGCTAATAAATATCATACAAACGGTTACATCCGGTGTCATAGGAACTAGATTGCAACTATTATATAGTTAATTAATCCAAAGATGCCTTGAAATAGTTAATGGAAAGTAATTCAACAGTATGGATGTATAATTACAGTTAACACAACGTTATATTACTGTAAAAGGTAGTAAACTTTTGCTGTCTGGGATAAAATGTAATATAAGAATATGGTTTATTGAAATTCTACATAACTTTTGGTCTCTTTACTAGCGAACGGTCGACCACTGCCACCAAAACCCCGGGTACCTGCGGCGCGTCCCTTCTGAAGACCGATTTGACCTAAAAACCTTAAATTTTTATCTAAACAACTACAATTTTTGTTTATTAATTTAATTAAAATATGAATTCATAGTTAAAGTAAACAAGAAACGACAAGAATTAAATAGAGTATAATAATAAACGTTTTAATTTGTTCTGTGCCAAGTTAAATATTGCAATAAAAACTTTAATTATTCTTAATTTCATTTATATATATATGGTGAAGTGTATCAAGTGACTTCCGAAGTAGATACTCAACATTCGTTGTGACTTCCATTTTTACGTTGTGACTTCCGAAATCGGAAGTCGGTACGTTTCGCATTGTTTTTAGCATATTTGGATACTAGAGGACACCAAACGCCTAGATCCGAAAAAATGTATGAAAGTGACTTCGTATTGGGAGTATCTTTTGAGTTTGGCAC
Organism: Ignelater luminosus; assembly: GCA_011009095.1. Classification (NCBI taxonomy): domain Eukaryota; kingdom Metazoa; phylum Arthropoda; class Insecta; order Coleoptera; family Elateridae; genus Ignelater; species Ignelater luminosus. The sequence continues at coordinate 13,488 of VTPC01087036.1, read as the reverse complement.
TTAGTTCAGGTATATGCCGTTGGCGCCACCTTCGCTTTTTATACTTTATGTAACTACCGTAACTACCCCTTAGTGACTTCCGATATGTGTACTGTTCGTTCTGACGTCCGAAATGTGGCAACGCCGATTGCCAGCGCTTGCCTTTCAACGCGTGAAAGCAGGTAGTTATCGGCGGGGTTTTGGGCTTATTTCACTTTCTTGTTAGCACTACCTAATTATCTGAACTATAACGCAGAAATGAAAATTACTAATCGGTTTTTTAAAAACCGCTCTTTTTAATTTTTGATAGCTCCTGATACTATGTATTTACGCATACATTGTGAAATTCTCCTTTCTTCATGTATCCATTAATTAGATTAGTAAATAACCCATGCCCAATTTAAAATCCTATATTAATTTCAATTTAGCATTGTCCGCGTTACATCTTTAAATTTAGGATTCTATAAACTTCTTTTTCAAGTACAAAATAAATTTATACGATCAATGCTAATTTAAGATAAAACGTCAATAATACTAAATTAAAGTTAATAAAGAAATTTAATTGAGGCATGAGTTTTTTATTAATCTAATGGATACATGAGAAAAAAAGAAAAATTTCATAGTATATAAATAACCGTTCCTTTATTGTTAAACTAAAAAATAAATTTGCAATTTGAAGATGATAAATGAATGACTATTTAGTAACTATTTTATAGGACAAACAAGTGATATTAGCATATACCTTCAAAAAATACTATTAAGAACTTGGAGGGTGGTGGAGATCTCTCTTTAGGAATAACAAAGATGTGAATTTTAATTTTATGTATTTCAGTTTTGAGATAAATAAACAAAACGAAGATAAATAACCAAAGAAGTTGATGGATTTATATCTTAAGAAATTTACGCCTGCTACCTTGAAATACTTAAGGTTTACAAACAAATATTTGTAATAACATGTAGATACATTAATTTTATAGCATAATCTTTGTTAGATAATCACGGGTAAAATATGGAAACTGAATTAAGTTTTTTAGTCTCTAACTAAATCCATATGAATGAATATATATATTGGAGAGATAAGATTCTAGAAGGTTCATTTCATTAGCCATGAGAAAATATAGAAAAAATAATAGTAACAGCAAAACTTTTACTGCCGGATTCATTTTTAGGCTTTTTCAAAATTTCTGTTGTTTAGTCACAATTAATTAATTTGTCGGCATTTTAATTTTTATTACATTATCGTTAACAGAACAAAAATCTCATTCATGTTGCAAGTCGTATTTACGCAATCTTTACTATTCTTCTTACTACTACCTACCCTTAAACTATTACCTGCTTTATAACGGTGGTTGTAAATTTTATGTAAATTTTAAAATATCTCTTGCTTCCTGTCTGTTATTCACAACCAAACCAGGAACTTGCCAACCACTCCCAGTTTCAATATTTTGAATATCACAGAAAAAGAAAAAGTATGAATGGTTTCAAAACGTTAATTAAAAAGCAAGAATTTCGTAAGTTTACAGTTGAATAAAAGAAAAATAGGCCACTTTTTTGTAGGATATCCTCTACTTTAAAAAAACGATTGATATGTTTTTTGATAATAACCCGTCAAATCGGTGAAAATCGCGCAGTTTTGTATTTAATAAATTAAATTTTGATAGTGTACAGAATCGAAACCAATGACTTTACGAAAAATCTATTAGTACCATTTTTAGAAAATATTATCTTGCTAATAAAATTCTAATAATAAAAACACTATTCCACTTATAACCTTAAATTTATTAGTCTGACGCCTTTCGGAAATTAGAATAACATTTTCAAAGGCATAAATACACAAGTTGTCATAGTCTTAACCGTCTAAGTTAATTTAAAATCCAACCAAAAATTATGAATTTTATTTTTCGTTCAACAAATGCGGTGGTTTGTGGTCATAGGATGACTGTGTTCTACTAGATATTTTCAAAGTTTCTAAATGTTTGGCTAATGTACACAAAACTAGGACTGGGTGATTACTAATTTTAATAATCGATAATCAATTACAAAAAAATAGTTGATTATTTCAATTAATGGGTTATACAATTAATCGATTGCTTCGATTACTCCTTCAATCAGATAATTGAAGTATTTGGTTAATCAGAGAATCGCAATAATTGGTTAATTGGGTAATATAAATAATCAACTTATTGGATAACGAATTATTGGATAGTTGCATAGGTGATTAATCGATTGTTCAAAATAATAATCGACAAATCGTTAAATCAGTACCCAATGTATAATGCAGATAATCGACTATCAAATAATTTACAAAGAGCTTAATGAACCCAAATAGGCATTATTACTAACATACCATCAAAGCAAAATTTAATTAATTTTTTGTACTAAATAATCAATTATTATGCACAGCCTTAAACAGAACTTCAAAATAAGTAGTTTAGTTTGTAAATTCCTAATTTCATGATATAGTGTGTTGAGTCTTTAGCATCTGATAATGTTTTTAAGATGTTAATGCTGGTCTTGATTGTTATTTCTTGTTAAGCTATGTATTTTTTTAAAACCCTAGCAATAATTTCCGAAAGATTTCCAAAGTATGGTATGGCTAGTATTTAATGCCCTTGAATGAAGCGTTAATTGGATAAACCTTTTGAATGGCTAATTTGTAATCTTTGTGTTTGATTAAAGTATCAGTCCTGTTCAAAATGTAATCGTTGTTTGTGCTTTAATCAAATGCAAGGTCTATAAACTAGCCATTCAAAAGATTTACCCAATTAAGACATTAAATACTTAACCATACCGTACTTTGAAACATCCTTAGAAACGATTGCTAGGGTTTTAAGCAAAACAGACAAATACAAAAAACATTCAAAATCAGCACCAACATCTTAAAAACTCCTTCAAATGCTAAACACCCAACACACAATATCATAAAATCGAAATTTACAAATTAAACTGCTCATTTTGTAACTGGATACATTGACCAAATACTTAGAAATTTTTAAGTTAGATACAAAACATAAACATCCAGAAAAATCCAATTATGCCAAACACATAATAAAACACAATCATTCTAAGACCACAGTCAACTACATTAAATCTTTACATATTTGTAATAATAAACACAAACAAGATGTTTTGGAAGCGTTCGAGATTTACAAGCAGAAACCCAAAGTACCTTCAACGAATGAGAACATTTTACTAAAAAATCTTGGATGCAAGCCTGTAAGTACAATTCTGTGTTTCTTACTTCAGGAGTTGTCTTTCTAGATAGTAATTTACTGCTGCTGCTTTTTCCCTAGCAGAAAGCAAAACTCAAGAACACTTAGTTAACTCCATAATGATAGTTGAGGAACTTATTTAGAAATTTGAAATTGTTGCAAATTCAAACTGGCAGTGTTCCCACGCAAGATCTTCAATATGAAAATGTAAAATTACTAATGAAAAATTGTAAATAATTGCGGATGTAAAGCGAATGGATAAAACTAGTCATTAACGTTTTTTGTCTGCAAAGTCACTCATTCGACCCAGTCACAACAGAAAATAACGTTACGTCTAACTTGAATGTTTGCAAATACTTTATTAAATGATAAATCACAAAGGCTCCATGAACCAGTATAAACTCTTGCCTAGTTAGTATGAAGTCCACTTTTCAAATTAATGGATAAATAAATAAATAAAAATAAAAAAATAAAATCGAGTATAAATTTGTTTTAGCTATACCAGTTATAAATGCACGTTGCCTACAGAAATTGTGTTAATATTGTCCAATTTATTGTTTAATTTACATTGTAATAAAGGTTTTCCTATTTGTCTGTCTGTTTAGAATTTATAATTCATGATTTATCTTTAATAAATTCTTTATTCTAAATATTTTGCTTTTTATTAGCGCATTTTCATTTGCTGTTTATAAAAATTTGCTTCCTTCATCATCTGTGATGACTTTTATACTTCTAAAACACTTAATGTTTCTTAAAAAATAATAATTAGGCATTGCTAACGTTCTGGCTGTTTATTTATTTTCCAACTATTATCAGGTTTTAATTTACTTGATTTAAATCTTTTAAACTGGAAGTTCAATTCTGTAAATTTTAAAAAAAAATATTGTGAATTTAAAAATAGTGTCACATATTTGTTTGACAAACAGTTATTTCAAAACGGATACCCACTTAGAATCACCAGCTTTCTCAGACATCAAAATAATATTCTCACTCCACCGGTTTGTACGATACCCGATTAGTTACGCATTCCAACAGAAAGGTCGGTGTTTAACGCGGCAACCTCGCTGGAAGTGAGTACGATGCAGCGGTCTCTGTATACAAGCACCCCCACTTCATCACCATGGAAGTGAGTTCGTGGCCTCCGTGATTGCGTATATATAGAAACTTAAATTTGAGAAATCGTTTCCCCTCTTCTGAAAGCTGGATAAGGCACATTCCCCTCTGCCTATATATGGTTTTAAAATGCTTCTAGAGCCTTTCCTTTGTGTGGAAGTCAGGCCGCCCAGTCTACCTAACGGAAGTCACTCCTCATCACGTATCTATATATATGTAATTTGAAGGTATTCTAATTTAAGAAGGTTTTTGCATATTGGAAATTTCTATGCTATATATTATTATATTATATATTAATCATCAATTTGTTGTTGTTGGAAGTAACAGAAAATAATCAGCAAGCAGTAGAGTTACTACAAATAGTTGTTGTATCGTAACATGACGTATTGTGTCCTAAAAGTAAGCTTTAATATGCTTATATTACTGCAAAGAGACAATCAGATAGTGCACTTGTCGCAACGAACCTTTTCGGTTCCTCTAACAAGTAAACTTATAGTAAGTTGACGGTTATCTGACTACTAAAGAACATGAGAAAGTTTAGTTACGGCTTCATACCTACTAAAACGTTACTACATAGTTACCTGACCCAAAAATGCCTTAAAAATAGTTAAAGAGAAGTAATAAAACGGTATGAATGTAAAATAATAGTTAACAAATAGTAGCATTGCTGTAAAAAGTAGTAAACGTTTGCTGTCTGGGGAGTGTCTACAAAACAGTTTTTGTGCCAATTCTGACGTTTGGGTGTAAAAGCTGGAACCTTACAAACAAGCAGAAAAGTAAATTGCAGACCATGGAATGAAGTATCTACCAGCAATATTGGGAATAACAAGACTAGACAGAGTGAGGAATGACAATGTAAGGGAAGAATTAAAAGCAGAAGCAGTTTTCGAAAGAGTGGGAAAGGCACAGTTAAGATGGTTCGGACATTTGAATGAATAACAGAATAGTCAAGAAAGTATGGAAAGCTAAAATACCAAAAAAGAAGAAACGAGGAAGACTAGCGAAAACGTGGGAGGACAGCATTGAGAAAACTTTAAGAGAAAAGGGTGTAACGAGAGATGAGGCTAAGGTACTTGCACATGACAAAAAGGAGTTGAGAGAGTTTATACACGGAAAGTAAACATAATGAAGGTGTAAGTGTTTAAGTGAAAAACTGTTATGAACAAACACGAGAGACTCATGATGGCAACAGTGACAGTGACTAGTAATATTACCTTACACCTACGGGTATAAAAGGTTAAGATTATATACAATATATATGTGACCATGGATGATAAAACACACCTAGTGTGTCAAAATATCGAATTCGAATGTACAAACCACCCGATAACGCCGAATTGAAGTTGATAACTATAAATGCAATTTGACACACTAGGTGTGTTTTATCATCCAGAGTCACAAATACTAATTAATTCAAAACTCTATAAAGAAACAAGAAAAGAACTCTTATTATAATAATGCTTTATCAACTAAAAATTGTTTTTGCAGAACTGAACACGAAGTTTGAGTTAATAATCATTTTTTGCATAGTAAGCCGAGTCTATAAATTTACTGATCAATTATTAACTTAATCTGTTAATTCCATTCAGAAACAAATCTTAGGAATCACCAAACCACTATTTTTGCCAATAACGGAAATCATTGTGTTTTATGAACGGAAATAAGATTGAATGGATTCAACGTAAAAATACAAAAATACATAAGAGCAAACGAAATGGAATAATATCTTACATGAATGGAAACGAGGTAACTCGTACCAACAAAACTTTACTGATCAACTCGTCGCTACTTGTTTTGTTAAATTGTCATAAAGGAGTTGCACACAAAGCGTATTATTATTTTTAGTTTCTTCTACTCACTCAGATGAAAGAATTTTACTCCGTTATAATCGCAGTCGTGTTATGCGTAAATAATCGCTGTAATAAATTATCTTTCTTTATCCTAGTGACATTACTAGAGTGGCCCAGCTATCTATTGTTTTTCAAATATAAAATTATCCCTATACATACAACCTTAACCTTTGTAAAAAAAATACGACGAAAACGATTTGAGAAAGTTAAGATAATTATGCTTCTCGGTAACGACACTAACCTCCAAGTACAGACTCCCAGACTCCCTGCGTAATAAGTCTTTCACTACACAGAGTAATTTAGTTTAAAAAAGTTGTGGCATTCCTAATAAAAAAAAATGAAAAAAATATACTAATTTGGAAAAGATTACTTCCTCGGTGCTTCCGGTCGCGGGTCCAAAAAAAGTGACTGTTGAAAAAGTTCCACAGTTGGAAAAGAAAGGTTGGGCACCAGCCACTGTAAAACAGTAGCAAAGAAACTAACACAAAAAAACAATAAGACGTTTTAAGGACATCAAATAAGCTAAATTTTTATCCAAGAAGAATAAAAAACAAAAGCTACTAATTATTGTCAAAGATTGATAGCTGATTCAATTTAATTAAATGCAGTAGTGTTACGTCACTCTCTGCAGAAATGTATAAATTTAAAAACTTAAATTATTAATTAATCAAATAAGTTGATAATAATAATATCTGGTAAACAACAGAGCAAAACAGAAACGTTATGTAACAGTTCCAATTTTATTTAAAAAGAATAAAGAAAGAACGAGGAAGGAAGAAGAAGGAAAATAGGTTTTACTGGAGAAGTTGTCTAGAAAAATAAATAAAACAAGAGTGTAAGAATTCAAGTCGAAAACTCCGAAAAAATTAATTAAAGTGAAAAGAAAACTCAGCTCACCTGATTATCAGATACCCTCTATTTAATTTCGAAACAGCACTAACTAAGTTATTGGAGATATATAAAAGTTCGTGGACGATAAAAAGAATCCAATATAGATCCCTCAAAGGAAGCCAATTAAAAAAAGGGACTTGGAAGAACGGTCAAGCGGAAAGTAAACATGCACTTTAAAATTTGGACGGCGGTAGGTGATCCTGTAAATTGAAATTCTGTACAGATATTGATGTAAACTAAAAGGGGTTATACAGCAAAGGTCGTTCTGGGAGTAACTCCGATAAATCCAATAAAGATCTTGCTCAAAAAAGAGATAACACAAAATCAAGCAAAATTCCAAAAATAGATTATAGCAATAAAATAAGAAAATGAATGTTTGAAAAAAGAAAACATACGGCTACAAAACCATCTGATTGAAATGAAAAAGATACCTGGAAGACTAGAGAAAAAGCATATACAAATAATGTCATGTTGACAGGACTCGAAATATATATAGAAAAGGTTTATAAACACAAACGAGAACTTCATGGAACATAAAAGTGGGGTAAAAGTACAGCTAAAAGATGCTTTAAAAATTGGACCAAAGACATTGCAAGACTGAGCTAGACCACTTCTAGGACAAACAAGAATCATGGAAAACAAAAGCAAACTAAAGCAACATTGAGAAAGAATATATAGGGTGTTTCCTAATGATGGCAAAAAATTTTAATCGATAATTTCTGGGCTAATTATAAGTAAAAACGTTCATATAAACAAGTGTTCTAAAATGTCCAGTTACTTAGATACAAGCACCTCTCAATACCTTCGTTTTTGTTTTACACTCTTCCGTTTAAATCCCCCATTATAATTACCTTGTTCATACTTCTCTGTTTCTAATTGTAGTTCACCGAAGAAATTGTTTTTTCTTCTTTGCTTGCTATGATTAAAATATATTCTTTCTTATGTTTATTGACAGTAATTTTTCTCTCTTTATGTTCCGTGTTCCTATCTTCAGAGTATGCAAGTTTCTGTGCCGTAGTTCGTTGTCTTTTTCTTGTTGTTGTTTTGTTTGTTCATTTTTAAAATCTCATCGACCTTTTTAGTTGTTGGGTCGCCATGGGGGTTTGTTCGTTTTTTATGCATGTTAGATTTTTGGTTGGGGTTTATTTTTTCCGGATTTTGTTTTTCGGTTAGTTTTCCTTCTTGTTTGTCTCATTTCCATTCCTTTCCATTTATGTGTAGTGTTTTAATTACTTTTCCATTGTCTCTCTCTTCTTTTGCTATCTGATTTGTTTTGTATTAGATCTCAAGTTTGCTCTTGGTGAGTTCACTATTTATATACGAGATGTTTCCTAATGATGGTAAAGAATTTTAATAGATAATTCTTGGGCTAATTATAAGTAAGAAAGTTCATATAAACAGGTGTCTTCAAATGCACCCCTTCTGAGATACAGGGCGTTAAAATTTATAGAAAAACATTGGTTTTTCGTTATATTTTAGATATGTGTTATATTTTTTTTTGTTCATTTTTGGCCCAAGGTTATATCATGTTACTGTAAATTTGATAAGATGACGATTGATGAAAAATTAAATCCACTGGCTTAAATACAGTGTAGGTTCTCTGTACTTTCTCCCCAGATAAAGCCTACGCCACTGTATTTTTCCTAGAAACTGGTAACATTTTCCACTTTCCTATTTAATTTAGGATAAAAAAGTATTCTTGTATTCGTCACCTAAAGCGCACCGTTCTCGAGATAATCTGAAATGCAAATTTCCCTGTATTAACAGAGTTTCGTACATTTCACCAACATTTAGAATTAGAAAATTTGGAAGACGGATTGGAAATAGATGCTGTTATAATTCCACCAAAGGTTGATAAGCTAATTTTTGCCCACAGCATTTTTCGCCATCCAAAAAAGATGTAGAAGTAAAAGTCAGACTGCGTATTTGTACAAAGTGCAATGTGCATCTTCACCCTGCATATATCGATGCCTTTCGTAGATAATAGCCTTTTATATGTGACCTATCACAAAACTATATTTTTTAGAAATAAAAATTGCACTTTTAACCTCATGCGTCAAATAATATAATCTACCCCACATTTCGCCATTGATGCGAAAACGCAACATTACTTTTTAGGTACACTCTACATAGAAAAAGTTGTTTTACCTACTCTGGTGCTTTTTAGACTTCAGTTGATATGTATTTCAAGAAATGAGCTCACAAAAACTAAAAGTTGATCCCTTGGCCATTAATGGGTTAAAACAATTAATATTGTAGGTATTTTTAAATTTAAGCATCGGTTGTTATATACTGTTGAAAACGGAAAAAACATTCTATTTAATCATGTAAAAATCCAATTTAAAAGCCCATATGTCAAAAACCGCCATCTTGAATTTTGTTTGGGCATCATTTTTAAGTGTACCTCATTGAAACAAGCAAGTTTGATATTTAAACTTTTTACACAGCTTTTTAAATTACGGAGATATTTGACTTTTAAAAAAACCGCGATTTTTACTTTTTTTGGAATAATTGCTAATCGGTTAAGAATTTTAAACTTTTCTAACCTAAATCTGAATCAGCGTACAAAATTGCACAACATCGCCCATTAGCCAAAGCTCCAGCTATAATAATAAGAAAGTTACCCATACCTACTATCCTACTCAATTTGGGACACCCTGTATTTCGATTAGAACGGGAGTACAAAAGTTGTGCTATACGTATATGTGCAGCACAAAATTAGCACAAAATTCTTATATGGTTTAATGTTTGCAAATATACTATTTTCAATATTATATGTACTATATGCTGACTAGATGTTAACTCAGCGCCCCAAAGTGATTAATTGGTTTCTTTCGATTAGGACACGAGAAAGAAATTGTTCACATATTTCTTGCCCATTTTTTTAATATAAGAATAAAGTGTTTCTGACAGACCACAAAATTTTTCGTCATGGAACTAAATTAGCACATAATTAGCACAAAATTATAGAATACTTTTTCTTTCAAATTTCAGGAGCTCTTGCAGCTAGTTCATCTTGAGTGTAGAGGCATTAACAAAAAATTTTGATGAACAGTCAATATTTCTAGATTCTTTACATTTTGAATACGCAATGATGATACTGTCAGAGTGGCATGGAAAATCTGTGATGAACTCTACAAATATGCAATGCAGAATTATAACAGTTGTGGTAAGTTTAATCAAAATGATGGGGTTGTAATTTGCATTAAGAGCAATATTGAATAGGTGTCTGAAATAACTTCTACCGATGGTAATATTATTTTCTATATTTAAATTGCATTAAATATACTATCACTTTTGGTATGAAAGCGGTATATCGTCCACTATCACCTCATGTTAAAAATTCTTTGCTTGGGCTTAGGTCAGTGCTAAATAAAAATAGTCATCCCTTGAGGATTTTATCTGGCGATAATTATTGATACAAATACAGTCGAACTTCTATAACTTAAATTTCTCTTCAACTCGAAATATATTGCGTACCCTTGCACTTTATACTAATTGCACGTACTTTTTCGTAACTCATATTTTCATTAACTCGAACTAATAATCGCGCCCCTTGGATTTCGAGTTATGGAGGTTCTACTGTATATTAAACTTAGATAACAGATTAGCAGATGATTATTTAAATTTATTGATCAAATTTGATTACGTACCTGTTATAAATGGATATAGTAGAGTAACTCAAACGTCCAAGCCATCACTTCTTTGGAAAAACAATGGGCAACATCTCAATAGAGAATTGTAATAGCTATATATAATTTGATTCAACCATAACGGATCATTATCCTACAATCATAAATATTAATACTAAAAAGCCAATAAATCCAAATTCAAACAATGATTCTGTTAACAGTAAAAGAATTATAGACTAGTAAATTAAATAGATATTTAATTAGAGGAAACTGGGATGAAATCTCAGAATTAAATGAAGTTGATAATGCCGCTGAGTTATTTATAAACAATATGAAACGTTTTGTTAGTAATTCTAGCACAACTAATCGTATACCTTCTAAGAGGTAAATTTAATAAGAACTAACAATGGCATGTTTAATAGGGTGGGCCGAAAAAACAAAAATCTTTTTTTTCAAGTCGTAATACCACGAAAAAGTTGCGATTTGGGGAGACTAGAACGGGGTAGAAAAAGAAGTAAAATCGGCTTATATCTTCCGGTCGCGCACGTGCTCTAAAGTTTGCCGAAATTTGGAAAAATTCACATTTTTGTGACAATTTTTAACATTTTTAAATTAGCCTCTTTCCGAATGTAATAGCTTAAATTCTTATGTATTAGAATTACAGAAAATAATGTTTAAATATTACTTAAATCTGTCAACATCTTCCGGTCGCGTATTACCTTCAAAGTTAAGGAAATTTTGAAAAAAATTTAGAAATAAAGGTAGATCATAGTTTAAGAAAAAAAAACACTAACAACTTACATGTTCTTTTTTTTGGTTTTCTTTATTGAATACAAAGTTAAATGTTTAGAAACAAATTATTTTAGACCATTAGTAATATTTATAAACAGATTTGTTTATTGGAAACACTAGGTTTTTGTGTGAAGAGTCGTAAGTCCAAGAAACTCATGTTGAACAATTGAGCATCTCCGTTTTTACTCATTCTTAGCTGAAAGTACTTTGAAATCTGATTAATGGCAAAGTTAGGCATGGTTGATCTTGGCAGCAGAGTCGTTCTAATAAAACCATCCCTAGACTCAGCTCCGCTTTTCCTGAGGCTTCTGTCACGAGTTTCAGAGATCGTTCAACTGCCTGTGCAAACTGCTCATTATAACGGTTTCCCCAAATGTATTTCGATTCGGCGAATCAGACCGTTTTTCCAACCTGCATTTACTCCTATGACAATTAATTTTTCAAGATAAATACCCCAACGAGACAGATAAGAGATAATAGAAGTGACAATATATTCAGAACTTCCAGAAGTTGGAGTAACATGGCCGATGTAGACCGAAGCAGGTTCTAGAATTAGCCAGTAACGATCTTCCTTTTTTACTCTACGGAGCCTTTTCAAATGAGCTTGATCTACTACTAACGTGTCGTTCTTCCTCCCATCCAAATAGAGACCCTGCAGTGAAATTTTTTCCTTGAACTATGATCTACCTTTATTTGTAATTTTTTTTTCAAAATTTCATTAACCTTGAAGGCAATGCGTGACCGGAAGATGTTGACAGATTTAAGTAATATTTAAACATTATTTTCTGTGGTTCTAATAGATAAGAATTTGAGCTATTACATTCGGAAAGAGTCTAATTTAAAAATGTTAAAAATTATCGTAAAAATGTGAATTTTTCCAAATTTCGGCAAACTTTAGAGTACATGCGCGACCAGAAGATATAAACCGATTTTATTTCTTTTTTTAACCCTTTTTAGTCTCCCCAATTTGCAACTTTTCCGCGGTATTACGATTTGAAAAAAAAATTTTTGTTTTTTCGGCCCACCCTAATGTTTAAGGTACTTGAAAAAACGTAATGATATAATCTACATACTTGAAACATATAAATCGTATCGAAATCGCCTTAAAGAATTAATAAAACTTACTAAGTGGGTAATAAACACATTAAGTAAACTTGAAATTTAATTAATGAGATACCAAACAATTCAAATAAGCAGTTATCAGAGGTATATGAAATAGTTGATGAAACCTATGATAAATGTAAACCAGCGTATTTCAACAATTTCTCTCAGAATCAACATGTCTAAGAAAATTATACGTGAATATTTAGATAGTAACAAAAAGGTATTGGTCTTTCGTAAATTAGACAATTTGGGTATAAGAGGTACTGCAAATGAATTAATCAAATCATATTTAACAAATAGAAAAGGTAAATAAAGAATGAAATGGAGAATTAACCGTAATGATGGGTGTACACAAGAAACAGTTTTAGGTTAGATTTTATTCCAAATATGCAAAAACGATTTACTTAGTATAAACCAGAATGGAAACATCACGTCTTTCGCTGATGAAACAACTATTGTGTATGCAGCAGACAGCTGGAATAATCTAAAGATGATGGTGGAAGAACAGATTGCTAAAATTAAACACAAATTAGATGCCGATTCTGTTTCTCTTAATAATCACAAACCTAAATATGTATGCTTTTGTTTAACGTATTATGGTAAATCTCCAATAGATCAAATTTATATCCATTCAGTAACGTGCATCAAGTTAAAAAGAGTCGACTGTAACTGTAATAATTTAATAACTCCGGCTAATTGTATCAAATATTTGTAAATAAATAAATAAAAATACCGTGAGTACCAATATCTGCAAAGTACTAATTGAAATTAAAGTGACGGCTATCAGACCGTTACAGAGTTAAATTAAATTGTGAAGAAATACTTAGTAAAAAGTTACTTGAAACGAAATAAATAAAAAAACTCAGCATGAGGTATACAATAATTTTTCATATTCAGTATAACTTCTCACTTCTT
>VTPC01087035.1:0-11916 GCA_011009095.1 Ignelater luminosus | reverse complement strand
AAAAAAATCGGTCTATTTAAATGAACATTAGGTTAGTGTGCAAATTGTAATGTTGAAAACTAGTGCTCTTAAGTACTGAAAATAAACACTACTTACTGCTACTTCTATTTAGTGTTTCTGAACACTTGTTTACTCTATTTAGTGTTCTTAACCGTAAATAAAAATAACTTATAACCTCACTTTATCCGCCTAACGGATTTCGATATACACATATTATTTCCAAAGGCATAAATAAACAAATTGTCATGGTAACCAGTTAGTTTGGCCCAAAATTCAACCAAAAATTATTAACCCGGAGTTCCACAAAGGGCGAATAACATATATAACGTAACCGTGCGTTACAAGAACTTGCAATTAAGTAAAGACCCTTTTTGGTCTCTGGCCGGCTAATCTCAGAGGGTGGCCTTGAGCATGTGATAAGGAAGTTTTATACGTATACAATAAAACATACATAATAGTTAATACATATATAAATATGTTTAGGCAGCTCTACAGAAGTACATCTTACAGTTCAGCATGGCTTCGTACCTTTAGATCGACCATTTCTAACCTAACACGGTAAGGCAAATATAAACGGGAATTTTGTTATCAAGCTTATTAGGAGAATCGGAAGCCCCAGTTGCTTTTCCACGAATTCCGTCTGGGTCTCCCCACTCCTCTTCCGCATTCACATTCGGTGTTATTTTATTCAGTCGATATTAAAACAATGAGTGAGCAAGAGGTTGGTATATCCGTTGCGCAACGCATTTTTATAAAATTTTTGACCAGAAAAGGAGTGAGAGCTTCAGAAGTTTTAACTTCCATTACAGAAAAAAACATTCGTGCAGTAAGGGACTTTTTGGAGGAAGACAGGAGCCACACCGTTGACGAAATTGCTTTTTCAGTGGAGCTAGGAATACAAATTCGATCATCAGTGAGGAACTTGGCTTCTCAGAGATAAACAGCAAAACAGAAAAACATCTAGGAATAACTAGAACATTCACCATACAGCCCACATTTGTTACAGTGTAACTACCACCTGTTTGGGCCGTTGGAGAAAGCTCTAGGAGGTCAAAGGTTCAATAACGATGAAGAGCTTGAACTTTTTGTGCGTAATTGGTTAGACACTCAACCTCTAACTTTTTATTATGAGGGAATCAGAAAACTTCCAAAACGCTGGGAAAAATGTGATCAAATTTCCGTTTATATTTGACTGACCCATGTGCCTTTCATGTACTTTGCTACCAAAACGATGAGTAATGATTAATTTACATAGATTTTGCTAAAGCTTTTGATAGAGCTTGTCATGACTTTTTGCCACGAAAGCTTTATTCACTTGGTATTTTTGACTCTTTTGTGCTACTACTTGTTTTTTACCTTTCAAATAGAAGTCAATATGTGGTTACAATGATAAAAGCTCGCAAAAGTATCTGGCAAAGTCAGGACTGCCACAAGGATTAAACCTGGTCCCTTATTGTTTCTAATACTTATTAACGACTTCTTGTAGTTAAACGTTCAAGCTGTCAAATCTTTGTAGACAACTTTAAACTTTGTATGCTCGTTTTTACATGGAATCAATTACAAGGCCAGTTAAATAAAGTAATGGAATGGAATTAATATCCAGTTTCTGTATAACTTTCACTTTAAGTGTTAATGTATACTACTTTAATTGCAATCATAATTTGTAATTGGGTTACGGTCTGTTGGTTGTTGAAATAAATAAAAAAAATAAACAATATATAAATGTATTATAAATGTATTACAAATCATTTTGAAAACACGTTTCATAACCTAGTTAAAGTTCAGACTCTTAAGGGGTATAGTTCCTCAGCTAATTAATTAACGCCAGGTTTATGGTTTGAGATATTTCTGGTGTACTAAGTTTCTTGCAATAACCTTGAACTGCACCATCTTTCTTTGTTCAAGTTAGTAGATTTTTATTTTGTTATCCTGTGGGAGTCTAATTTCAAAATATGACTGTTTAGAGAGCACCATTGCATAGACTGCAATATTGGAAAAACCAATTGTACCCTTGTTTGAAAAGATTTCTAGATATTTCTTGTTCCCTTTTGCAGGGAACAAAAGAATCTAGGTTTCTATGGGAGTAGTTTTTCTTTAAACTCAATTAGTCTTAGATTTTTTTTTTATAAAATCAACGATTAAAACTAGCACTATAGAAACTTATTTTATACATCCTTAAACTTTTCTTTATTTATTAAAAAATACATATAGATAAAGAATAATTAAATTAAATGCACTATCAACTGCAAATACAATTGCGTACTGTATGAAGTATTAAGTTATCTCTTCACAGATAATTTTCTAATTATAGTGAGGTTCGTCTCAAAAATAATGGCATAACAACTTTGATCTTATTTGCGTAAAGTCCAATTTGAAAAAGGCATCTTAATCTTAATCTCTTAGGAGTATTAAACCTTTCAGAAGTTCGGATACACGATTGCGAATTAAATTCGTTAAGGTAAGTTTATGAAATAAACTTATTTTTTTTCCTAATGATGCCGATTAAAATATTTTGTTTAATAAAAGAACACCCCCTTTCCGCTTTCTTCATTTAATTACTTCTTTTCTAGATGTATCACAATTTTCTAATTTACCTTGGTTTAATCATAGTTGGGATAATATTTTTATACTTTCATCTGACCAGAAATTTTAACCATTGGAAAAACAAGAGCATTCAATATGTAAAACCAATGCTTCTTTTTGGAAATATCTTCAAGGTCTTGACATTCCAACGTTCGATTGGACAATTCCTGTGGGAACTATATAATAATACCAAACTTCCATTTATAGGTTTCTTTGTATTTGACAAGCCATTTTTACTCATTCGTGATCCAGAAATAATTAAAAGTTGTTTAATTACAGACTTTGAATACTTCGATGATAGAAGCATTACAGAAAACAGAAAAGATGATGAAATGGCTTCAGACTCTTTATTATTACTAAAAAATCCCCTATGGAAATCTCACCGAGTAATAGTTAGTCAGGCGTTTGCAACCGGAAAAATTAAAGGAATGTTACCTATAGTATTGGAAGCTAGTAATGATTTAGTTGATTATATGAACAATGTAGCAATCAAAGAAGAAGCTACAGAAACAAGAGAAGTCGCTATGAAATTTACAACAGAGGTTATTGCATCCTGCGTGTTTGGTATCAAAGCTCATTGCTTTCTTCATGATAAGGCTGCCTTTCGAGAAGCTTCTAAACGTATCTTTGATTGGAGTCTTGGCAGAAAGATCTCAATGGCATCGTACTTTTTTGCACCAATCTTAGTAAAATTATTTAAATTGAAGTTTTACGAACCTAATGTTGCCAGATTTCTTGATGAAATTATTAAAACTACAGTTGCCGAAAAAGAAAAATCGAAACTATACAGGGGAGATATTATAGATGCTTTAATTCAGATTAGAAACCAAAAACGCCCTGATTCTGATCTGCTGGGTAATTAACTCTGATAATTTTAATAACAACAATTAGTATCTTCTTCTTTACTTGTTAGATGAGAAAATGTTAGCAGCACAATCCATTCAATTTTTTATAGCTGGATTTGAAACAACAGGATCAACCATTTCGTTTGCTCTGTATGAGCTAAGCTTGAATCCGTCAGTTCAAAATCAGTTAAGGGAGGAAATTCAAACTGTAATTAAGAAGCATCAAAATATAACATACGAAGCTATTCAAGAAATGAATTATCTGGATATGACTATTAAAGGTGATACAGTAGTAAATTCTACTTAGGATCTTTTATAAATCAACAGTTTTTATTTTAGAAACATTAAGAAAATACCCTGCTCTACCTTTTCTGGAGCGTCGTTGCACAAAGTTATATAAAATTCCCAAAACTGATGCCATAATCGAAAAGGGTGTTCCAATATATATTTCTTTGTTGGGATTACATTTCGATTCTAAATATTTTCCAAATCCGGAGAAATTTGATCCCAAACGTTTCACTGTGGAAAATAAAAACACTAGGCCTTCATCTTGTTACATGCCTTTTGGGATAGGTCCTCGTAATTGCTTAGGTAAAAAATGTCCTTCCACTGGTGCGATTTTAAATGGTTTATAGCAACGTTTTCTTTTCCAGGTTCGCAACTATCAACTTTAATTGCTAAAGTAGGATTGATTAGAATTTTGGCTGAATTTGAAGTAGAAGTGTGCAAAACGACCCAAATTCCTTTAGAATTGGATCAAAAAACTTTCATGCTTTCGCCTATACATGGAAATAATTTGCATTTTAAGAAAATATAAAAATAAGTCAGTAAGGGAAAGACAAAAGCAACATTGTTATTTTAATGAAAGTAACTTTTAAAGTGTAATTCTAAAAAAATTAAACTAATTCATAAGAGGATGTAAGGTTGTTTGGTCTTGTTATTTAATCAAACAGGACGTTTTGCAAAACATAATTTAAGATGATTTGCAATTTTGAGGTTGTAATCGTCGAGTGGAAGAATTTCAAAGGCAAAGCAGTTGGTCGTATATAAAAATAATAATAATTGCTATCAAAATATATTTTTAGACTCTTCCTTTCTATTGTTATGATTTATGAGTAGCAGAGGATTATAGCAAAACAGTTTATAACAGCTCTATTTGTACATCCTAGCTGACGTGTTATGTTCTGAAATTTGAGAACAAAAGCGATTGCAACTTGTAATACATTTACGTTCCTCCTTCTTTTATATGGTATAGATTACACCGAAAAGACTATCAGAGGAATTTAGATGTAGAAGCATTACCTTTTGATCCAACTGGTATCATTATACAAGGGTGATTTATTCTTTTATATTCAATTAAAAGATCATATATAAATATAAAATCATAAGAACAATTTTATACAGCTCACATGCCATTAAATTTTCAGACATCAAAAGGAGAACGATAAAGGTGATTATATCGGCGCCGCCTAAAGTTGTTCGCCATTTAAAATTAGCACGGTTTAAGTTTGAAATTAGTATTCATTAAACTATTCGCTCTGACTCATCAAATTAATATGGATTACTTTGTTTGCCGCCAAATGTACTGTTTATATTTTTAGATCCAATCGTGCAACGGCTTTGCCGGCTATTTCTTGTCCTAAGATTTCTGTGAAATATACTCTTTGTTCATAAACAGACATAAATTTTTAAAATCTAAAACTTGACCTTTAATTTAAAACTGACATTAATAAAAAAAGGTTTTAGCAAATTTGAAATGTAAAAGATGTCCAACCTCAATTTAAAGCTTCCCCCAAGATATTTGAATATTCAATATCAAAGATCATTAGGTCAACTTCGTATGTAAATTGAAATGTAAAAAGAAGTAACTTCCTATTGAGTTATCTTTAGCTTTATGACGCTTGATAAAGTTAATGTTAAGCACTCGTACTGCAAAAGTGCAAACCCAACTAACGAATAACTACCGTTTTACTATAATTTTAATTTCCAAATAGCGCTAAAGATAAACTTTAAAAGAGTAGTAAAATAAATGCGAAAAACAGACGTTTGCTATCTCGAGAACTGAGAATTTTGATCCTTGTAACTCGGAAATTCTACATATCCAGGGTGTTCCAATGACATGTGGCAGGGGAGACAGGTGTACAATATTCAGTCCAAACCAAGGAATTTATTTATTTAGGAAAATTATTTAGCAAAATATGGATAGTTTCGAAGATATAAAGCTTTAAATAATTGAACCCACTGTTTGATATCTGAAAGTTTTTGCTAACACATTCAGTAGGCATAGCTCATCTAGTCACTTTTATCTTGACCATTTCTGGCTCCTAAGTAGCCAACTTTGTAGTTGCCTTTGACCTTTAGGCAAAACTCGTCTGAGTAACGTTCTGTCATTTTAAATGCTTTACTTACTTACGAAAAGAGAAATACTTGAAGAATTTGCAGATATCGTAATAGTTTACGGTGAAGCACTACAGAATGCTGCTGCAGCTGCACGATCGTATGCTGAGCGTGGTAACAGTTCGATACAGCTACTCCTAGGATTTAACTTCTACAGTAAAAATTCAACCTTACCAATGCATGTATTCAGTATTCAGAGAATCAAAAAATGCCTGCGGAAGGCCTCTCCGACGCCAAACACAAAATTGTTAAAAAAACTTCGAAAATCGGCGATTTTGACACTTCACTAGCAAAGCGACGGCCATGACACTATAATATCGCGGCGACGCTCGTGGTACCCTCCTGGAGGACTGACCCCGAGCAAAATTGGGGTTGAATTCATTAAAGAAATGATCGTTTAATTGTTTTTAACCTAACGACCCCCTCGCTTTCGTCCCCTGCAAGTTTCTAGTAAAATTCATTTAAAAAATGATAGTTTAATTGCTTCTAACCTATTCATCCCTTCGCTTCGGTCCTTCCGCAAGTTTGGGGTGGAATTCTTATACGCGGGTCATGTTGCAGTAGGGGGTTGATAGTGTGTGCAGCAGCTGATTTGGTTGCCAACTTCATTGTTTCTATAGTGCAACATAACCTCAGATGTGCTTAAAAATCGTGTTTGTTTCTTGTTGGTTTCACCAAGATTGGATCAATTTTCTTTACCTCCGGCCACCTAATTGTGTTCTGTGAGTAATTCTTTACCTGCTGATACCAAAAACTTGCTCTCAAAACGTCGCTTTCGTAGGGGTAACTACGAGGTCTGTTCAAAAAGTATCGCTAATTTCGTGTTTTTTCAAAAATTATTTATTTATTCATGAATATCTATTTTGTCCCCTTCAAAGTAATCCCCATCAGATATTATACACTTGTGCCAAGGTTTTTTCCAATCCTCGAAGCACTTCAAAAAATCATTTTTTGTGATCTTGTTCAGCTCCTCCTTCGATGCCGTCTTTATCTCCTCAATCGTAGCGTAGCGTCGTCCTTTCATGGGCCTCTTCAGTTTCGGGAACAAGAAAAAGTCACAGAGGGGCAGGTCTGGGGAATACGGTGGCTGCGGCATTATTAGTGTGTTGTTTTTGGCGATGTGTGAGCAGAGGCGTTATCATGATGCAAAAGCCAATTTTTGTTCTTCCACAAATCCGGGCGTTTCTGGCGGATTGCTTCGCGCAAATTGCGCATAACTTGCAGGTAATATTCCTTATTGACCGTTCTACCCTGTGGCAAGAACTCATGATGCACCACGCCCCTGCAACCGAAGAAAACTGTAAGCAAAACCAAAAGCACGCTCTTCGTCGTTCACATCTTCTCGGCTCTCTAAAAACATTTTGTACCACCGATAAACGTTGCTTCGGTCCAAGGTAGCTTCACCATATGCCACAGTCAACATTCGGAATGCGTCCGCGCACTAAATTTTGTTTTTCACACAAAATTTGATGCAGATTCTTTGATCCATTTTTTGGAATAGGCAAAAATCGAAGACGAGCCAAAACACGTCCAAGCAAAACAGCTGTCAAAAATTAACTGAACATTCAAAATGGCCAGAGCGTGTTCCCACTAAAAGGCATCCTACATCTCCAACCTTTCTGTCTATAATTCAAAGAGCACGTACCTAGGGCAAACTGTAGCCACAACAATGACGTGATGGAGGCCCTCCAGCAAACAGGCAAGCTATCGATGAAGAAATTATGGATTTATTTAAAGAAGATCCCATCCTACTTTAAGAATGCGCCGAATTGCTCGGAAAGTCGATACCTCACAATCCACTGTTGCGGACGATGCATGAAGAGTTACTGTACCCGTATCACGTGAAACGTATGCAAGCTCTAACACTAAGGGACTATAAACACCGCATTCAATTTTATGAATGGCTCTTGGAATAGAATCTGAGGAATGTCAACTTTCCGATGAGGGCATTGGCTTGTGATGAATCCACCTTCACAAGGAACGGAATTATAAACTTCCATAGTATGTACTACAGGAGGCATATGAAATCATTGGTTTATCAAGAACAGATTGCAACCCAAGAACAACTGTCGCGGAGAATATACAACGCATTCAGCAGGGAGGTCATCTTCAAGCGTGTGGCCAGTCTTGGATTCAACGTGCTACACTGTGTTCAAGCTGAAGGTCGTAATTTTGAACAATTTTTATAGTTATTGTTTTTTTTACCATTTCTTCAACTTTATTAAACATAATTTGAAATTTTTACGCAGGGTTGATCGTTTCAGTTGTGGTAGAAGTTTCAAGTCAAGGCTAGGCTAATTTTTAAATTATTATACTACAAAATGCGGTTATGTACAGCAGTTCTCAAACACAGTACCCAGTTATTTCAACTCTGAAACTATACAACTTTTGTTTGTGCAATTTAAGGTAGAGCGGTTCCTTTTATGCATGTCTACTATCCTTTAAAAGGCAAAAAAAGAAGTTAAGAATCACCGTGTATATTAAGCTTGGCTGTTAATTGCGTAAAATGTCAGATTTCTGTAAATTCTCAACATAAAATAATATTAAAATTAAATAATTATGAAAATTAGTCTGAATGACTTACCCTAGAATCTCATGGGTTCCTTTACTAATGACAATCAGAAAAGATAACAGACTATTGAAATGCAGTGAAATTCAGTAATGGAATCAAAAAGATACGAAATAAAGCGATTTACATACACCGTTAATGTTGTAAAGAATTGTATCTCTTTACAGAATATTTAAGTATAAACTAATGATTTTCTTACAACCTCAACTAATTTTTGATATATTTTGCCAAATAAGAACAATACTGCCGAAAGTTATCGCAACTTTAATAAACGATAACTAGCTCAGACGAACAAAGCGCAGGTTCGATTGGAAAATATACTTTTCTAGTCACCAGGGATTCTACCCTATCAGTTTGTCGGAGTTATATACTTACATCCCCTATACTATCTCCAAGAAAATCTACACAAACTAGTAAATAATATTTGAAGCTTGAGGTTGATTGTATAGCTTAGTGGTGGTTATCGTTGCGTTCGCCTGGTAGTGGTAGAGTGGTAAGTGATTGCCTTGTAAGGTAGAGGTGGCGTCCCAGTAATAAATGTTCTACAAAAAGCTAGCACAAGGTAAAAATCGACAGTATAAATGCTTCGACGTTGAGCCTCAATGGTGCAGATACCAGTGAAAAGCGAAACGGCGGAATGATCAGGGTATTTTATTTGGGGAAAAGAGCGGCAAACGGCAATGTAATGGTGATTGTGGCAAGGTAAGAATTTTGCAGACTCGCTAGGAGAGCAAGAAAAGGATACATACAATAGCAATAGTCCAACTCCTCATATAAACGTAGACGTCCGACGGACAGCGCTGTGGTCTGGTGCCTACGGAGGGTAAATCCAAACTGCAACAGGACACTAGAAGCTCTGGTCAGGGCTCGGAATAGAAACACATAAAATTATCACAACCAGGGACTTTACTCTTCCGCACACTGTTGCTTTTAAATTAAAGATGAAAAACAAAAAAGGGGGTTTTCTGGGTTACTCAATTCATGACTTATTATGGGATATTACTTACAGTTCGAAAATCAGATGTAGTAACGTGTGATCATTACAATTTCAGTTCCCAGTAGGCTGTGGAATTTCTCCATAGGCTGTAGCTTAGGCACCATGCACGCCAACCTATGCCAATACATAACATAACCTACAAATCATCAAAAAGTGATGATTTCTAATACAAACTGTCAATTTGTCTGATAAAATTTTACTGAAAACGAAATAACTTTTTTTTTTGTTCTGGGAACTGAAATTTTTATGATCACACATTTTTCACTTTCAACGCACTTTTTTTTTGGAATGTCACGTTCTGTACAAGACGTAAGGCATTTCTCTTCTTAACCTGAAATTGTGCAGGTAGACAAATACATAGGAGTAAATTCTACAATCTAGGGGGAACCAGACGTGTCCAAAAGCACATCTCGGTTGTTGCAACAGAAACACGATTGTAAACATTTAGTATTAGTTTGGTCCAGGAAAGAAAGTGAGTCGACCCCTTTTCAGAAAAAAAAGTTACTTAGTGCTTCTCTTCTTTACCTCCCCCTTATGTTTACTTAACACCTTCAATTGCAGCCGCAGACACTACCGCCCCACTGGATCGTTCTAGCGCCCCACTCCGCTTTCTTCGGAAAACACCTAACTAAGTAGTTTACTATCTTTTCTCTGAAATGCACTGGAGGAGAGTTTTAGAAATTCTGAAAACACTACAGTTTTGAAATTCAGGCCTAGTTACAGGCAGCTAACACCAGTAGCATAAAATTGAGTAAGGGAGAGCAGATAGATAGTCCAAGACTGGCTTTAGACATTAGTAAGCCCTGAAGCACAAATTGAGGCACAATAGGCAACAGTAAAAATCTGTCAATAAGTGTTTGGAGTTGTTTCTTGGAAAAGTCAAGATTCAAATTCTTTCCTTGTATTGATAGTGTATTTTAATCAAACAAAACGAAGGTTTTTAATGTACTATATGGTTTACTTTACTAATGACTGCAGTGATAGAACACCAAACATAACTCAAACAAGACTAAGAGAAACACTACCGGACATAAAGCTTATAGGATCTGTCAGCCTGAAACTTTAGAAGATTGCTATTTGGACCCTAGCAAATTCAGCATTGCCTTAATACCTATTTCATTATTTGAAAACGTCTAATGGGCCCGTTCTCTCGCATACTAGATCATAGAAAGTTTGATTTCTTTAGATTTTCCCAACCTTAGTTCGTTGGATCATTTCTACCTACTGCACGAGGTACCTATACGAGATGATCTGAATGTGTTGTCAGTGCTTGCTAAGATAGATTCTCGGGCAGGATTGTGCACTCAGTATTTTAAGAACTTGTTACGAGTTTATTTTCATCTAAAGCACTAGCGCTTAGAGTAGTTGTCTGAGACCTGCTTTAGCAGAATAAATTCGTTTAATTCAGTTTTCTACAATAAATATTTATCAGGTTGTATTATTGGTCTTTTACAATCTTATCATTTTTCGCCTTGTCGTATGAAGAACTTCAATGTTGGTTGTGTGTGAAAGATAGTTTTGTCTAGTGCTGAAATATTAATTTTGTAATTAATCACTTTTTGTTTGGGGCCGATTATAGTATTTAGACCAAAGATTGTGTGACTGGTGCTTTTCGCTTTAGGCGGATAAATAGTTCACGCCGCCGAGTCGTGTTGATCTCAAGGCCACCCATCAACTCTGGTAAGATTTCTTTTTGCTACTTCTTTCGTCATTAAATACAAATCGCTCTGGAAGTCTGGACTAGATTTTTGTGTAGACGCTTATGGTGTTCCTTTTTTTAGGCCTTTTAATTTTGGTTTGCCCTATTGGATTTTGTTTTCTGCTTCCCATTGGCTTCTTTTTTTTGGGACCTCAACTCATCAAGATTGCTGAGAGCAAGTCCCAATTACAATTACCAAGGACTTCGCGAGACATCATTGGAACTACCGTTCAGGGGCTACTGTGTGATATGTGCCGTTGCTTATATCTATTCACCTGGAAGTCGCTAACAAGAAAAGACTACTGAACTCTCGTGCTATTTAGTACCTTTTTTTTAATTATTAAAGTTTAATTGGTTTATAACTACACAAATTCAATAAATAATTATTGTACTTCATTGTTTTCCCTAGATAATTTTTGCCTATGAAGTAATTTCAAAACTTCTTGCTGCAAAATAACTTTTATCTTTTATACGCCACACATTTTTCAATAGAAATTTTCTTAATAATTCAACCTGCGAATAAACATTCCTATTTATTTAAATCAAATTAATTTGTTAAATTTAGCTTTTGATTACAGTCATTAAAATTTAAGACTTTGGGCTTCACCCTTTTATTTCTTGTGGTTTGTAATCGAAGGGTTTGGGGCAAGAACCGGCTAAACGCCATTTTTGGCGAAAATGACTTACCATCAAAAACCTATACTTGTCGATATTCTTCATCGTTTGGTGCAATAATCGTCCATGTATCTCTCAAAGAAACGTTGTTGTAAACATAAGCAAATTCGGAGGCAAGAATCGGCTATGTTTGTCACTTGACCGTTACTTG
>VTPC01087033.1:0-10490 GCA_011009095.1 Ignelater luminosus | reverse complement strand
GTTGTTTAAGAATCAGCTGATTTGAGTTTTGATACTCCGCTATAAAAGCCAGATTATGGGCCGTAACGAGTGGATAAAAACCCACATTTACTCTTAAAGCATAAAACAACAAGTATAATAGTGGTGACATTGCTAGCAAAAGAATCTGTTGGGTGAGACAAAACTTAATTAAAAGTATAATACGGATATTGGTTGACCTTATGAAATAGCAGTCTTCCTAGCGGCTGACGCCTGACGGTCACTGAAATATGGTGACGCCGAGAGATAGGCAACCAAATAAACGAACCAACAAAACTGACGGACTAGTAAACGGGATATATTTAATTATAAAAAGATGACGAAAATGGAAAAAATAGAAAAAATATTCAAACAAATAGATATCAAACTAGATCACCTAGTGTTGGAAATAAAACAAGTAAAGGAAGATAATGTGAAACTTAAAGAAACAGTAATAGAACAAAACGAAAGAATAAAATTTATAAAAGGAGAAATGAGAAAGAAAAACCTTACAATAAAAAGAGTAACGGACAACGAGAAAGAATCAGTAGCAGAAACTGAAATACTAGAGGAAATCGGAATAAACATAAATATGAACGAGGAAGTAGATGAAATAAGAAGAATCAGAAAATAAAGAACTGGGACGAACAGATCAATATTAGCTAAACTGTCAAGAAAGAGAACAAAAATTAGAATATTAAAAGAAGCGAAGAATCTGAAAGGATCGGACGTACGGATTGATGAATATTATCCAAGAAATATACAACAAGAAAGGCATGCCTAAAATATAACAAGCTCAAAATAAATAACGAGATATATAACCCCATCGACAAGGAAAGAACAAACAAAAACGAGACTGAAACATCAAAATGTAATCAAGGAAAAACAGCCACAGAGAGATCTCCAGAAAACAACAACTTCGATGAAGAGATAAGAAAAAGTACATGGACCCACACGTCAAAAAACTAGTAAATACAAAGAACTTTGCAGGACGGAAAAATAAGGAGACGACAATGGCAGCGAAATGGAACATGAAAATGATACTTGATACACAAGAAACCCCAAGATCAAGAGAAAACACAAAGAAAATGACGAAAGACAAAAAACAACGAAAACAACCCAAAGATCAACCAAAGGTAATACAGAGAAGGGCAGTTTCTTAATAGCGTCAAAGGTCCCGAAAAGAGTAAATCATAAGAAAGTGTATATTAAAGAACATCTGTTGGTAGGAACATGGAATGTAAGAGACACCTTTGTAGAAGGGAAACTGAAACACTTGATTAATGAAGCAGAAAAGTATAAATTTAATATCCTAGCAATACAAAAAACAAAACAAATGGGCCGTGAAAATATAGAAATAGACAAGTACGTGTTTTTGAACAGTGGTGCAAAGAATAGAAGGCTAGGGACAGGATTCTTAATAAATAAGGATTTAAAATAGCTAATTGTTGATTTTCGGCCAATCCCAGAAAGAATGTGCCTTATAAGAATTCAAGTAAAATACGGAAAGATTACATTTATTAACAGACATGCTTCATAGGAAGAAAAACATATAGAAACAAAAGAACACTTTTATAATCAATTAGACAACGCAAAATCAAAGAGAAAAAGAAGAACGACCACCAGACAAAGAAGACATATAAAAGATTATAAAGAACTTTAGAAATAACAAAAGCCAGGGAAATGATGACATAGCATCGAAAATGTTTAAATATGGAAGCCCAGAACTAGTGAATCAGATGCAGAAGCTAACAGAAGAAATATGGATACAAGAACAGATGCTATCAGAATAAACCCAAGCCACGATATGCCCCATATTCAAGAAAGGTGACAAAAGTGAGTATCAGAACTACATGGGAATAACGCTCCTTAACGTAGCATGTAAAGTATTAGCATAGCATATCAAAGATAGATTAACTAAAATATGGACAATGTCATCGGTGAATACCAAAGTGGCTTCAGACAAGGAAGAAATAACAGACTAGCTATTCCTGTTACATGAAATTCTAGCCAAAAGTTATGAATTTGAGAAAGAAACATATGCTCTCTTCATCGACTTTCAACAGGCCTATGATAGAGTCAAAAGGAACGAGGTGTACAAAATCTTAAGAGAATTGGGAATTAACCAGAAGTTAATAAATATGGTACAACTAACATTGAGAAAAACCCAGAATAAGGTACGAATGAAAAATAAGACATCGGAAAAATTCGAGGTTAGAGAAGGAGTGAGACAGGGCAACCCATTGTCATCAGTGCTATTTAACCTTATCCTAGAAAAAATAATAAGAAATGCAAAAATTAATAAAACAAGACTGCTATACCAAAGGAAGCGCTAAATCCTGGCATATGCCGACGATTTAGTAGTCATAGCCCAAAACAAACGAGAAATAAAAGAAGTAGTAAGGAGACTAGAAGATGAAGCAAGAGAAATGGGTCTACAGATAAATAAGTCAAAAACAAAGTTTATATCAATTGCGGATCAGGAATTCAGAAAAGGGCAATACCTAAACATATACACGGAAAGAAGAAAGGTATATAGTTTTGAAGAAGTAGATAGATTTACATATTTGGGAACTGTATTTACACGGAAACAAGAGATAAGGACTGAGATACAGACAAGATTAGTGGCAGAAAATAAATGCATCCATACACTAGGTAAATTGTTAAGAAGTAAGA
This sequence comes from Ignelater luminosus, assembly GCA_011009095.1. NCBI lineage: Eukaryota > Metazoa > Arthropoda > Insecta > Coleoptera > Elateridae > Ignelater > Ignelater luminosus. The sequence goes on along the minus strand of VTPC01087033.1, from coordinate 7,817 downwards.
ACATCTCAAGAAAAACAAAGGTGAGGGTCTTTAAGACAATGATACGTCAAGTAGTGACATATTTCAGAGAGGCGTAAACTCTGAGCGGGACAGAACAAAACAGTGGTAAAAATTGGGAAAGGAAAGTCTTACGCATACTTCTTCGAGGATGGTGCATAATATCCAAAAAAGTCAAATTTTCAACTGGTTTCCCACCAGAGATATTAAGCCTTAAAGTTAGGCTAGATCTGAAAATTTGCAGCTGTATAAAATATAAAGGAAGTAAGTATTAAGCTTCTTTCTTTTTCAGCATTAAGTGTTTTGTGATATGTACCAGCACAAACAGAACTACGTTGATATTGCACCCTGTAATGTTATTTTAAAATTCGCACTAAATCCGCCCCTGTTTTTCAATTTCGTTCGGATATTTGTTTTCTTGACGCGCAATATTTAAATTGTTTCATTAAACGAATGTTTGTTATAATGTTATTTTAAAGAATTAATATTTTTGTGGTCTCGACACCTAGACTCCAGTAGACGTGTCTTTCGTTGATTTCCAATATCAAATTCCCAGAATCATTAGTTGCAATACTGCAGTCACACAGTCTCGGGGAAGTCAAATTTAAACTAGCAAATCTACAAGTAAAATTTTCCATTGTCGCATAAAGAGTATTAAAGTCTTAATCTGTTAGGGTGTATATCCGACTTTTTAACCCCACTTCCGTAAGTACGAACTGCGTAACAAAAACGCAGAGGTTAGGCATTACGTGGATAGCTGTTGACTTGAACCAACGTGTGGTAATTTTCGACGTTTACCTCTACATCCCCTAATTGGATTCAAACCAAATTAAGTGAAGCGACCCTTTTAGCAAAAAAAGAGATCTCTCTGGAGAAATCGTAATTTCTTCGTGTCAGAGACGCGCAATAGTCGCGGAAGAAAGTGGTTTGTTTGCCAACAGCAAGGCTTATAAATTTCGTTATCGTGGGGAATGTATAACCCAAATATAATTACGCTGGTGTCCTCCAGGAAGCAGAAATTGTAGAGGGTAGGAACGCATCCATTTTGGCCCCGTTGGCGTAGCATCTGTGTGTATACTACATTTTGGAAGCTCCGCAAAATTTTAATAGTGCTTGAGACTCAGTGATTTTCGTTTATAAAATTGTGTGTAAACGCCTGGATTTTGTTCTTATGTTTTTTTGTGATTAACGTAAAATAAGTGGTGGTTCTTCAAAATTAAAGTTTTCTCAATTATTTGATCTAGCTGCCTTTCGTCGGAAAACAAAGGTCTGCGCATACCTTCTGGAAGAAAGAATTCCTGTATGAGTAAGAAAGAAAACCTGCTATGTTTTATTATATAAATTTTAATGCTTAAAGACTAGGAGAACGTCGAACTTTGTGAAATATTTTATACGAAAACTTAGACAGGATCAGTTTCGTATTGTTTTATTGAATCATAATTTTTACAAGTAACTTTTTAACTAATTTATAACAGGAACGTTCCCAGGTAATTTTAGCTGGTGTTTGATAAATTGTTGCAACAAAATTACTAACTTGGCAATTATTTCTTTGTTCTTAAATGTAAAGTTCAGTTGCCAATATTTAACAATTTATGATCAAGTTTACCTTAGTCGGGTTAATTAATATTTGAATTTTGATCTTTTGTGTTCTATTTTAAAATTTTAACGTAACAGAATCATTTCACTTTGTTTATTGTAATAATTGTTTTTTTTATAGTTTGTTTCTGTTTTTATTATTTTATCGACTCTGTTCTCCAAACAGAAATTAATTTATGCCTCTTATTGATATTCTTCTGTAGTGTTATTTTGTTATTGTTTTTGTATTTTTGTTTGTGTGTGTTTGACTCTTTCTTTTTATTATCATTATTGTTTTAATAAATGTAAGTAAGGTCGACTTCTTGTATTTTTGTCTTTGTAAGTGAATCTCTGGTCCAGGCGAAGTAGCTTAATTTCATTATTTTTTTCTTTTGGCTATCAAAAAGCACGTAGTGTATATTCAAAATTTCAATTATAGACTAGATATCTTTGCTCAAGAGAGAAGTAAATATTGAATTGGCATTTCTCTCTTGTGTCGTTTTAAAAGAAGGAAGTCTTCAGAGGACTTCCTTAGCAAAATTAAGTAAGACAAATCAAGTGCTTATACAGTGTTTATTTTGTGTATTGAATCTCATTGGTGAAACGTCAGAGCGAGTTTTAATAAAGCTTCCACGAGGTAAGTTACACACAGGGTGAGGTTTCGTAAGAGGCCTATATACAGGGTGTCGGATTCACGAGTAGTCGCGTGACCGACCATCAGAACCCTTCGATCTACGATCTGCTGGCGCCCTCTTTTACGACCATCTATTAGTTTAATAAGAGTTTTGGAAAACGGTGAGCTTCTCTTTGTGAGAGATTATCCAAGTTTATTTGAGAATCCACCCCATCTGCGGCATGAGCTACGGGATTTAACATCTACCATTGGTCTGGACGGGACTTGTGCATACTTTTGAGCATCTTCCCGTTACAACCCCTTCCATAAAGAAACGCCTCTTCAAAAGTGCGTTTCTTTTAATTGTGTTACCAAATTTCAAGAGCAATTTGCACATTTTAAATGACAACTTAGGACTTTAATGAAGGGAATAAGAAAGATACCTCAAGGTTTATAGAAAAGAATACTTTTCATCTTAAATGCCTATGACTAACCAGTCCGTAGAAAACTAATTTTCTGTAGATGTCTGCAAACGCAAAAATCAGCGTGCACCGTGAAGTACAAATGGCAGTCATTTCTAAAGGGTTAAGTATAAAAATAAAATATTATGTGTTTCGGTTATTCATACCTGAGTCAAATAACAGTAAAAATATTCATTTTTTTAAATGGTCGAGCAACCTGGTTTGGACCACTTGGAATGGATTGACCTCATAGGAACCGAACTATGTTGAAACGGATGTTTTATGATATAACAACGGTAATTTTCTTAGGATGTTTTTGAGAAACTGAGAATGATTAATTGAAAATATGACAAATATCTTTCTGTAAAAACAATTATAGCAAGCGGTATTCGTTCTTCCGAAATCTACCAGTTCTTAAGCCGAAGTCATTGTTTATGCTCTGTTAAAAATGTTAAATACGCAACCTCGAAAAGTACTCCAAAATACTAAAACCCAACGTAAATGTCTTGATCGGAGTAAGAATGTAACGTTTATTATTAATAATGTTATTAGGTATTATTTTTTTATTTTTGTGCATATGTGACGAAACGAAAGAGGGCGTTGTTTCTTAGGAACGTTTTTAACTTAAATCGCTCCAACGTTTAAAATCATGACCGAAAGTAAAACAGAGAGCATAATTCCTTTAATTAAGATTGGGTATTGTGACAATACCCAGATAGACAGACAGCTGAAGTATGTTAGCTCTTTTCTACTTTGTGGAGAACACTCACAATCGTTGGTTGACCAAGCCTAAACTATATAACTTTTTAATCGAGCATATTGCTTTAACAAGTATTTTTCTATTTTTTAATTTTACTGATATTTTTTCTTACCACGTCGCTGAACGAGAAACTAATTACCATCTACATACGTATGAAATTCCAACAAGTCCACAAGATTAGTACAGAAATTACTATATTCTGCCATAACGTAATGTAATAAACCACCTTTATAAGATAACCGTAATACTTACCATTGCAGCACGATAAACCTCAAAACACAATATTGTTAACGCAAATAGGTATACGGAAAGCATTGCGTAACTAAAAATATCTTCTAGATCTGTAGCAATTTCTATAATGCTTAAATGATAGCGGACAATATAATGCAATTCCAATTCTAAATACTTCCAACCTATCCGTGAGACGTCTATTTTATCACCTTCTTTACATGATGATTCTCCGCGCAGTTGACTATCCTGAAACATTACATAACTATAAATAAATCAAAACCATTTATAATAATTTGGTTTAGGACAATACTAATGTAGAGTGTAACTGTTAATATTATGTAAATGGGAGGGTAAACAGCTTCATCTATAAAATCGGATAAAATTATTGGTTAGTGTTCAATTAAGCTACGTTAAAAATAAAATTATTTCTTTTAATCATATTTGCAAGTTGTTAGTTGCATGCTTAAGGTTTTACAAAGTTGGTAATGTTTAGAAATAATGAGTGTTCCATAAGATTTGTATGAACAGATTGACGCACTTCTGTATTTAAGCCTATCTTTCTTGTTCTTGCCCAACTGAACATACAACTTTTATAATTGGAACCACAGCGAAATTAATGAATACAAATGTAAATCCTTAGCCGACGATTTAAAAATATTAACAACTTAATGAACCAAGCAAGTTCAAAGATAGTAAATCCAATATGAGTGACAATAAACTTCCGTTGTTGCAAAGTAGTACGTCAACTTGTTATTGCTATTAATCTGTAAGATTTCAACACAGACATAGAGCATTTTTTAGCCAGTCTTCAGATGTCGTTTATTGAATCATGGGTTACACTGCTTATTGCAATGAATACTTCATTACTGTATTTGTTTTATTTTGTAGTTGTTTTAAGCATGTTTCTATTTACCTTCATCATCTTGTTATAACCATTCTGTATTATGCAGCTAAAGTTATTTTGTAGCATTTTAAACTGAGCACTTACAAATGCCAACATTGCAGCTAATATCAAAATTATTTGGCTGAAATCGAAAGCAAAGTAGAAGATGCATATATTCTGATACATCCACAGTATCTCATAGTTAGGACTGTAACTAACGTTAAGAACAGTTATTGGTCCAAATCCAAAAACCCAATCTTGAGGATTGATGCTTGTTGTCCGTTTAATGACAGAATATGCTACTGGTATAGCATAGGAGATTAGAGCGCCCAACGTAACTACGAGATACTGCAAAAATAAAAAGAAAGTAAAATTATTGCATAATTAGAAATCTACGCATATAATAATCATATGAATCTTTAGTTTTCTAGATAAACATACGTATCCAGTAGGCATAAAGATTATCGTTTTAGATATATTAGCAATAATTCATACAACCGACCTGATTATTTTTGTACCATGTCCATTCCTTAATTAATTCTTCTTCCGTTTTACCTCCTCGTTCTGTATTTACAAGATAGGGTTCCCGTTCTATTTTATTCAGAAGCTTTCCCAGTCTAATGCGATAAAGATGTGTTACTATTGTCATAGAAGCCGCTAAAAAGATTGTAATGAAACTGTTAGGCAACAAACGTGACAGAAATATCCTTAAATAAATTCTAAACTATACACTTTACTGTATAACAGACCAATTCATTTCAGGATAGTGTAGATTTCATGATATTCTTAATATACAGGGCGACCAACCTCAGAAAACCCCATGAAAATATGCGAATTCATTTCAACAACAAACAACGTCGACCAATCAGAAGCGTAATTTTATTTCAGTACATTAACTGACAAAAAGTTGTCTTAAATGTATTACATGTTATTGGCGACGATTAGTTTTATTTAAATTTCCCACCGGAAGATTTTTGGATGCGAGTGTACTTGGTCAACATGTAGGTCCCCCGTATACGCCCACTCAGGGCTTTTCAAAGGTGGGTCGAGCTGTATTTTGAAAAGAGAAGAAAAGTTAGACAAGGTTTTGTAGTTTTTTTACAATTTATGACTCATTTCGGACAATACGTTCTTTGTGGACAATTAGTAATATAAATTAAAATGCTGGAAAATTAAAATTTGTAAATGATTTTTTTTATTTTGAGTTTATCAAGATACAAGTAAACAGATTGATATCAACATATAATAATAATCCTGAATCTAACCTAGTAACCTCAAAGTAAAAGAAAATGAAAATAAATACTTCCTGCCCAATCGGCGGGCGCCCAAACGACCTCGCGCCCAAACGTCCTCGCGCTCAGACGTCTTTGCACCCAAACGACCCCGCGCTTAAACGGCCAGTGCCCAAATACCCTTGCGCCACGTCCTAGCCCTGTTTTTTCAACTTTGTCCTATGATTTTTTAAAAACGACTCGTTGATTGTCTAAATGATTGACTTATTTCGTTGAAAAATTATTTTTAAAATTGATATAAAAAAGTTTTATTATCGGTCTTAGTTTCGAAGTAGGGGAAAGGGTTGTATCTTGGGACAATTTTAAGTTTTTTCCGTTTATGACTGTTACTTTTGGTGCAAATAAGTGAACATTATACTCTGAAATAAGTAGTAGCTAATAGCTATTATTTAGTTAAAAATAGTTACACCAGTACAAATGCTTATCATATTTTTGATCAGTTTCGCAATTTGATATTTTTGCCCCAAGGTACAACCAGCGGTTATACGTTGGGACAAGTATAGTTTGTCTCATTTCTATAATTCCTATTAAATTTTTGTTGTGTTGATAACAAAACCTTCTAAACACTAGAATTTGTCGTTGAGAAATTTGACAATATTGTTATTTGTTTTTATTTAGAATCAGAGGTTAAATTGTCATTCAGAAAAGGTAAATGTTTGCATTTCGTAGAGTTACGTTTTGTTGTTTGTTTATTATTTGGAATAAAAATTTATTTTTTATTTTTATTACTTCAATATTAATAGTAATCAAACTGATTTGCACATAAAAACAAATTTACTGCATTCTAACCCTATTTTGACATAAGGCATGCGTTTGACAGAGGATTGTCTAGTGAGAAATGTGTAAGTAGAAATAATGACAGCAACATAACTAAGTTTAGGGCATAACAGTGCATGCAACTAAAACCCTAAACATTTGAAATGGATTGGAATTATAGAAATGAGATAAGGTATATTATCTTCGAATATCATAGTTTTAGAGATGTAGAAACAAAACAGGACTTGTGCAATAAACAAGTTTTTATGAACATAAGCTAAATACAATTAACAGTAAGCCGAATAAACAGCGTTAGATTTGTTTTTCATCTAATGGTGGCTAAGGTTACTTTAAAACAAGATCCTGTGGAAGTTTCACATTGAAGAAATGAAACCCACGCCGTATGGTTGGAGTTGGTAATACCTTTACTATATCCTTGCGCCTAACAGTGCTGAGATCATCAACATTGGAGAATGCAAAGTGAGTCCTTTGCTTTCTTAAGAATTTTACAGAGACGTCTTCTTCTGTGATGTCTAATATTTTTCCAGCATAGCAAACATGTTCCTTAGTTCGGCCAATGACTTTATATCTAACTAACAGGGAACTACCTTCAGAGAAAATCAATGGTCCTGCGCTTGAAAATAAAGATGAAAAATTCTGTTCTCTCATACTACTCTCTGAATTACTATTATTCTTTCATCTTCTGGTGTGTCAGTGACATACATACACCTTCCTGGCTTTCTTCTCCTACCAGATGGCTTCCTGGGTAGTGCTTTTGGGAATGGGCGAATTTGTTCTGGAGTCACAGAAACTGCTTGTCTCAATGCAACACTTGTTGAAGGTATCTCTGATCTTAACGCATCATCAATATTTTGCTACAGCGGCAGTGCTTCTGTTGATTGGGGTTCAACTGGTTCTACATTTTACGGCCTGTTTGTCATCTCCACCGGTAAAAATTCATGGTCTCCAAACACTTTTTCATTGAATGGCCAGATGCCAGTAACTCTGAATCCTGTAGTTATGTTACTTGTAGTAAATGCCAAAGGAAGTGTATTGCCTACTAGTTGTGCTGCATCATATATAGAAATTGGTTTTCCAGGGTGGTTGAGCATTCAGCCCTTGTAGGCTTTATTGTAGTATGATTTAAAAGGGCCAAGGACAGTTCTATCTAAAGGTTGTAACTTGTGCTTGTGTGGAGTGGGAAAGTCAAGATAATAATGCCGTTTTCCTTGACAAGATTTATTACTTC
>VTPC01087025.1:0-12993 GCA_011009095.1 Ignelater luminosus | reverse complement strand
AAAGCGCAAGTTTCAAAATTGATTCCTGAAGTTTTTCTTAGAGTTTACATTATACTTATCTGTAATAATATGAAGATTTTCTCCGGCTATTTACAACAAACTTGTTTCTTATTTGGGATTTTCGGATTATGCTCTTGAAAAATTAGCTCACTCTGTTCAGGAAATAGCAAAAGCGCAAACTTAATTCCTACTTACATCATAATATCTTTTGCGAGATGAGTATATTATTTGTATTACTTTTTATTCTTTGATCTCACATGCTCTCGTTTGTTTCTGCAATTATTACATTATGTTTTTGGGAATAATATTACGGCATATATATAAACAGAATTCTTAATTACTACTATAAAATAATTCTAACAAAAAAGTTATTGAAAAGCAAAACATATTAAAACTCGATTTTTATTTTTTAAAAATATAATTTTAACTTCCTCTTAATATAATCGATCCTAACTTCTAATCACTGTTGCAGGATAGTTGGATTACTGTCATGTAATCGTTATCGTGCTTGGTACAACTTTTGGGTGACAAGCAAAGCGCAGCCTGTGTAATGGCCTATTAGCTTTTCATTTCCCTTTCGTTACATATACGGTTAGTTATTATACTGCAGTTTGAGAACAATGGCAATTTAAGATTTGGGCCATTGAATTTTGTTCTCTTCTTTCTCATCACTGACTACTAAATTTACATCTGCTTCATTACGACGAAAATAGGCATTCATTTGATTTGTATTCTACATATTCATATATGCTATCTAGTATGTATCAGCTTTATGCTGCTGGTTTTTCTTATAATACATAAAATATTAATTTTTGTCATTATTAAATAATTTGTTGCAATTAATAAATAATGCATTCATTTGATCAATTGCTAAAAAACACCAAATTGATTGTTGTAAATTCTTGCAGTAGAGCAATAGTTTTAGGAATGTTGCTTAAGACTTGAGTTTTTTATATCACGCATTTACTGGTGCTTAACAGATCTAATAATTGATTCGCGTCATCCACCATAATGAGAAGAACTGAATGAACTCCAATACCAAGCTAGATTTTGTGCGTTTGACTCGAGTTTTGAATATTCATCAACGATTCGCAATCACATCTAATCAGATCCATGTACCTTAGCCTACACAAGTAGAAACTAATAGATAACATTAAAAGTTTACTAAAATCCCTGGTGTATACGTATTTAGACCCATTTAGACCTTATTTCACAGCCACAAATGTTTATTTCAAATAATCGATTTTTATATGTTTCTCTTTTGAAATTGCAAGGGCGGGTATTAGTGGTGAAAATTTACTTTTTTGGAGAAAACAATAAAATGCTATTATATGGAGCTACGAATTATTCTGATGACGTGTTGAACTGTACAAAACATGTGGCATTTTATTTGAACATTTAGATTTTACTTTCCCCTACTAGATATTTTAGAATACAACTCGAGATCTTCAAAGCCATGAGAATCCAGAAATGCGTTTTTAATGCTTCAGGCATATTAATTAGTATTGCAGTTGATCATCGCACAAACTACCCCTGAGTTGTATTTGTGATTTTTGTCTTACGTACTATGTAGACAGCAGCTCTGAATTAGAGAATTTTAGAAAATGACTTTTGACCATCTTCAGAATCAAAAAGGTTGATAATATCGAGGTGTTATGACTTAGGCTAAATAAGATAGTTGACAAAGATTAAAGTACCAGCAGGCTTGTTCAAATTCAAAGATTTCTGGGTTTTTCTATGGAATGCCATAAACAAGAGTTAACTAGTAAGAAATGTTACAGATAAAAATAACTAGGTTGAAAGTGGCCGGGTACAAACCATTGAAGACGTAGACTACCTCTAATGGTATGCTGAGAAATCCCAATGATATAGAAAGAGAGATATTTAGCTCAGTCTGCTCGAGAAATACTCATACACCTAATACCGACACTGACTATGCACTGTGCAAAGCCACGAAAACACTAAAACGACCACAAAACTAAATACCTACCTATTACATTAGAAAATGGAAAATTGCTAAGAACCAAACAAGAAAAAGCTGATGCATTTGCTAAATACTTAGAAGATGGCTTTCAAGCTCTGGCAAGCGAGATTAATGAGAATGATGATATCTACGACTGTATAAGCAGACCAAGCCCCCTACCTATATTAGCAGCTTATAGTGAAATCATAAACATAAAAAAATGCATTTTAAGTAATTTACCTAGAAAATAAATAGTATACTTAACTCATATTATCAACTCCAGATTGAGAATAGGCTACTTTCCCTCCCAATAGAAGCTGACAGAAATAATATTTATTCCAAAGCCAGGTAAACCTGTACACAAAATCAAATCCTACTGACTAATCAGTTTGCTGCCTGTCATGTCCAAAACCGTAGAAAGGATCATTGCAAGTAGACTGTATAGTGAAACATGGAGCAATTGCATAATACCAAATCATCATCAAAGACATGATACAATTGAGCAGATATATATATATAAATCTTTATTAACCAAGCAACTGTCTGGACAGTCCAGATTGCCAAAAGAACGCAGTAATATATACAACAAATGAACTTATATATAACTTAAATTGTAACAATAATAAGTAATATAATGGAAATTAAAAAGATGTCGAACACAACGAAAAAACAACAATATATAAATTAATAATTAACAAACATTTCTGTGTCCAAATAAATGATTTCTAAGGATATAACATATACTGAAGATTTTAATATTTTTAAAATAATTTCTTCATCTAAACATTTAGGAATATTAAAATACTTTTGGAAATTTATATATGAATTGGTAAGTGTTCCACGAGATACAAACAGTAAACCAAATATTGTTATATCTTTAACATTAAATTTATCTTTATAGTATGGCATTGTAGGTTTATAAGTAGATTCTTTTTTATCGTGAACTAATTTAGGTTGATCTAAACCACTTTCAAATCTAACAGTTGGATCTACAATAAACGCAACATTCTTAATTCGGTCTATAGCAATTATATCTATCCTCCTAATGCTGCCTTTCTCTGATAGACCAACAATTTCTTCGTACACTTCAAAACCTTTTTTTTTAATGCCCTAGCTATAATTGATCTTATTTCCTTATGTCTTCTACTTCTAGCAGTTGCACCAAAATCACAGTATCCTAACACATGTCCAAGAGATTCAAACTCATTGCAATGTCTGCAATGGTATGTGTGGGTACTACGACCGGAAACTGCTCGAACAGCCGAAACATTACAGGTCATCTTCAAGCATTCAATCCATTCAGAATTACTCAATCCATGTTTATTATAGATCCACCTGTTAGACGATTTAACCTGACTATAGAGAATAACCCCTTTTCCTTTCTGAGGCAGATTGCACCAATTTTTGAATTCATTTTCTCTTAGAATAGTTCTAATCAATTTACTGGGCTTTTTATTTTGATAGATCCTGTTTATATTACCATCAGGTATAGCAAGCTTCTTAAGACAGTTAAGTTTTTTATATTCATATGAATCGTGTGTAAAAACACAATTTGATTTCTCTAAAATACAAAATTTGTTATATTGTTGAATAAAAGCTTCCCAACAGCAATTAAAAATTTCAAGTCCTTTAACAGATTTGGCTGAATATAAAAAGTTATTTGGTGTATCATTTGGCATTTGCAAAATTTCTTTTATTGAACTTTTTATGAGGTTATCAATTTTATTTAAAAATATTGTAGAAAGTTTTTCAAGAGGAGCTGTTTGCAAGGAATATATTAAACTGGGTGATATATATTGATTAAGTATGTTTAATTTTTGATATGGATCCAATAAATTAGATTTTGTTAAAATTTCCAAACGTTGACCATTTTTTTTTAAAATGCTTGCGGTGTCTAGAATTAAAGTATGTGAGTAAGTAACTCCAAGATACTTAATTGTTTCACCTTCATCAATAGATTTAATCGTATTATTTGAAATTGTTAATAAGTTTTTATTAATCAAACCTCCTCTTTCAATAATTATTGCTGATGATTTTGAATGATTTACTTTAAGTCCAATTTCATGAAATTTATTTTCTGTCATTACCAACAACTCATTAGCAGCATCAATATTTTTTGCAACGATTAGAGTATCATCAGCATAACCAATAATTGAAACAGGGCAAATGTCTGAATCATTAGATAGATCAAATCCATATTTGTTGCTTACATCAAGTTCTGATATCTCATCAAAAATGAAGTTAACACCAAGATTAAATAAAAGTGGGGACAAAGGCGCACCCTGAAACACACCTTTGTTTATCTTAAACGGTTTCGTTTGACAATATCCTAAATCAGTATATGATACGTTATTTGTATGCAGGTTAATAATTAAATTTTGCAGTTTTAGAGGAATGCCAGATGATGCAATAACTTTCTTTAGGTGTTCATGACCAATTGAATCATAAGCTTTCTCAATATCTAAGAATATCATTGCCAAATCCTTTTTATTTGATTTTGTGTTTTCGAGAATATTTTCCACAATAGCATTATTGATATGACATCCCGCGATTTGCATAAAACCTCTTTGATGTTGATTAATGTGCACATAATTTCTAAGTTGTTTATCAATAATTTTTTCACTAATTTTGCGTAAGAGAGAACAAATCGATATTGGACGCCAGTTATTCAAATCTTTTTTATCACCCTTTTTAAAAATTAGTACAGTTCTAGCAATTTTGAATGATTTTGGAACATACCCATTTTGAATCATTATTGTACCTATTTTGCTATTATTGAAATTATTTTTTTGTACACCTCATAATAATTCTATCCGGACCAGGTGAAGTATCTACTTTAATAGAATTAATACCCCAGTTAATATCTTCTACCGAAATCTCAGGAATGTAAAGATCATTCAAATGATATTTCTCTTCAATTGTAATTTTTTCGTGGTACGTCTCCCTGTAATGATTGTTACTTTCTTCAAATTTAGATTTGTAGAAATTATATGCTTTATTTGGTTTAATTTCACGACGTTGTTGTTTGTTATTTTCATATATCCTCCTTACCGCCTTTCTTGTTTGATTGTAGTAATAGTATTGTACAATCTGGTATTCATATTCAACCTTTCTTTGCTCTTTTAATCCTTGTTGAACGACGCTCAGGGTTTGAAGACTTCTTATATGTTTCGGTATTCCTTTTAAAGCCATTCATTTTACGTGCTTTATAGAATTTTCTTGCAGGATGTTTAGGCCCTGGAAGATAGTCTAAAACTTCAACTAAAAAGTTTCCAAACTCGGCAACATCATGGCTGAACTCTTCATCATTGTAAAACAAATTATCAAATTTAGCTTTCCATTCATCAACACGATTCTCAAAAAGTATCATTTCATTCGATTTCTTTTTATATGATTTAACAACTTTTGGCTGATTACAAACTTTTCCAGTAACATGATCTTGGTCTTCATTAATAATTTTTTGGCTTATAATATTACTTCAGTATATTTCAGGATGAGCCTTCCGTAGATGTGTAGTAACACCTTTCTTGTTTTTAAATATTTGCTGACAGTGCTCACATTTACCATCCTGAATTTTACTGTTATTATGACGTGGGTTTTTGGATTTACCTTTCCTACTCAAGTTTGACCGATCATAGATCGGTTCACAATTAGTTTTTGTTTTAGGAGGATATGTGCTATGTATGGAATTATCATTTTCAATTTTAATACTTAAATTTCCAGAGGTATTTCTTAAACTTCTTAAATTATACCTGTTTTCTTCTTGACACTTTGAACATCCTACATCATAAGAGTCTTGAGTGTTTACTACAAAGTTATTTTTAGTTTCATATATCTCTAATCTCCTGTCCTGGGGATAACGTTTCAAAATATACCCATTTTCCGAATCATCTGAGCAACTATCATTTGTTAACATTTATTTAATAATTATGTTTAAAAGACCAACATAATATTAACTTTTTCAAAGTAATAATTTTTGAAATCTTCTTTGCGATAGATGCTCAAATCACTTTCATTTGCGGAAAAAAGTAGTTCAGTGCTTCGCTTTATAAATAGTCTTCGTAAATTGCTTAGAACTTCCTTTGATAAAGGTTATCTTCAATACAATTAATAAAAATTTAATTGAAATATACAATGATTTGAAGACAAAACTAATAAATGTCACTGCACATCACAAATTTAAAAATGTTTGTATAACACTTCTTTCATTTATTGAATAATGTTTAGTAGGCTTCATAGACTTCTATGGGAACTTTTAGGTACTAACTATTCTTTTAAATTTCATATAATATGTAAAAATTTAATTTTTAAATTAAACTTTCACAGAAATGACAGTCCAAGGCAACCATCTCACAATAATCTTTTTACCGCGCATTTACAGACGATACTGCAATTACAGTCTAAGATTCTGAGTTCATTAAAGCATCGAGAATTCTACAAGATAATTTATAAAAAATAAGAAACTGGGCGGACAGGTGGAAAATTAAAATAAATGATAAAAAGTCAGTCAACGTGATATTCACCGAATGTCAGAAAGATACCCTAAACGTCTCTATTAACAATAAAGTCATTTCTAAAACTGACACAGTGAGATATCTAAGATTACATCTTGATAAGAGACTAACATGAATGAAAAGAAAACAGCTTGGAATAAAATTCAAAAAACATTATTGGATACTTAGACGTAAATCCACTTCTGCATCCGACGGCAATGTAGCTATAATGGAAAGATTCCAGGCCAAGGTTTATAGAGCTATTACCAATGCGCAGTGGTTCATCTCAAAAAGAGACATTTACCAGAACGTTAAGATTGATGCTGTGAAACAAGTGATAGTAAAGTTCAGTGAAAGTTACATTCACAATCTGGAAAAGCATCTTAACGAAATGGTCATTAATCTACTGGACAACTCGAAACAGTGGAATAGACTTGCCTTTAGAATCAGGAGGAATAAACTCTGAATCATTGCTAGAAACAATGTCAAGCATTTTCTTCATCTCATCCTTTAAATGTTTCTAGTGGCACAGAAATTGGAAGATCAGTACAATGACCAACGGGTCTTATCGCCGATGTTAAATTAATAGACACGGCAGATTTTTTATTTTCTGCAGGTGAGGCTGCTATCTTTGTTATGCAGAAGTAACAATCGGCTAGATGATCCTTATGTACTGCGAAGGGCATACATACAGCTTTTATCCACTGTCAAAGGCTATTTGCACAAGAAACACAACAAGTATGTAGCGCCCATTACTTATCTTGATCTCCAACTTGACATCCAAAGTACAGGCGATAAGCTCTCCTTATTAGCGCAGTAAAACATCGTTTTTGGTGTTCAGCAGTAAACTCTCCACAAACGTAACAAAAACTGTTCCCACATTTACGGGACATGATTAATGTTTCTAAGTATAGTTATTACTCAAAACGCAACCAATTTTGTTTGTTAAGCAGTGATAACGCAACTTTATAAAACTTCACTCGCTCCACAAAACAGTACTAACACTGAGCAGGTTCTACATAAGCGATCTCACTTATGGAAAGTTGTAATAATATTTACAAATATTTATCAGAGTGACATACCTCTTGATGACATGTTAATAGCTTTCTAATATATACAGAATGCAATTACCTCATTTCCAAAACTTCTTATCGCTAATACGTAATTACTTAATGTAAGTATAATTACACTTCCACTGGAACTTCAAATGCATATATTTCAAAAGCTACACGTGATAGAAAAAATCTGAAAGCAGATTTGAATTCAGAACGAAAAGTTACATAAGGATTACCTAGTTTTGTTTAAGAACCAAAAATTCTGTTAAGCAGTGTTATTTAAATAATACTTTTGTTTTAGGAGCTTGTAGAAATACATTGCAGCACACAATATGTAAAAGAATGATTTATACATATCAATGTCAATCAAGTTCAAGCAATTTCATAGAATTCAGAAATTTGCATATGTAACACATTACAATGTGTTCACGTGTTTTTATTGTACGCGTATGTAGTACCATAATAAAAGGCTGTTTTCTGACCATTTTTTGTTTAGTATTTTTCTATGGTTTTATTTTCAGTCGATGTAATCTTTTGTACTAACAGTAGTATATTTTGATATAGCATTTTATTAGTTTTAGAATTGAATTTTTGTTAAAAATGTAGTTTTGATTCAAACAAAAGATTTTATCTCTAGTGATTATTAAATAATAACAAATCTATTATTTTCATTCAATATTCAATAATACGCATTAGCCATCAGTCATTTTTAGGTATTGCTAGTAGTTGGAGTAGTAGAAATGACAAAACTTCTAAAATCTCCGATAAAGCTTTTATGGATTTTTTTATAGCCACACACTCGATTACTTTTTGCGGAAGTAAAACTCTTTTCCGGTTTAACAGGAAGTAACACATTACCTGAACTTGATAAATGTGTATCAATTTATTTACGTAAAACTTGTGATTGTTACTATTATGTCTACATAATGCCAATTTACTAATTATTCTAAATCAAATTAAGTACTTAAAGTAACGTCTAGAAAAATTATAGCAAATATTATAATGCTTTCATAAATTTAAAACTTGAAAATCTGTAAATAACTTAAAATCTGCTTGCGTTACGTTACATCCTTACATTTGCAAACAAAAAATCCCAATTTTCTTTGTGCAGACCTAAATACACATTCAATATTTTGTTAGATTAGTGTAATTCTGGTTATTAAAAGCATGTAAAAAGTACTTATTAAGCAGTTTGTGGGTCATATTCATATATGTTCTTGTTGTATAGATAAAAGTGGTTGGAATTTTCTTCTTTAAACATAAGGAAATTGCTTTAGGTGTTACTGTGCCCAAAAGCTGTTCCAACCATATATAATAGTACATAATAATTTTTTGGTTATTTAATTTAAGGAAACTAAACGTTATTTCAGGTCCATTTCCACAAAAATAATTTCTAACCAATTTCTTTAAGTTAAATTTTAAGCTATCATTCTTTCCAAGTTTTTAACTTATGCATTTTTTAGTTTTACGTTTATTTATTTTTGTTAAGAATTAAACAAGAATCTTTTTCTAACGAGAAATTTTATCAAATTCTGTGAATTTTGTATTTTTTGAAAATTTTGGACTTACAGCCAAAATTCACACCAATATATGAATACCAAAATACAAAGTTTGTTTCTATATTTACCGTAGTACTCTCAAGCCCAAAGCTTTTGTACAAAATGTCCAGCGTTATTAATATTATTAACCTAATTTTACAGAGTTCCTACTTCCTATACGGTTTCTGCATTTAAACAAATGCTTTTAAATCAAATTTGATGTAGTAAGGAACAATTAATAAATTTAGAAGGATCATTTTATTGTGCTTGCATTATAATAATAGTTATGTACCCTTTTGAGTCAAGCCAAGTAACAACAATAAACTCATTAATGTGTTTTGGATGCTAGCTCTACAAATCCCCACTTGCAAGAATGAAACTTAGGATTAGGAAGTGCTAAATTGACGATCCTCAAGCTTTTGTTGTCCCATAAATTTAGGTAGCGATGCGTCCATGCTTTAGAATTTAAATTTTGCACAACATATGTAGTATTTAAAGATTTAAAAGTAAACTAAAATTAATAAAAAGTAATTTAATCTCACATCATTTTCCTAACGCATAATATTATTAACTTGGTACTATTATAAAAATTAATTTAATACGACTAAGTCAATCAAAGCTTTTAAGTCGATAATGAACAATAGATAACTCTAATCTTACCTATTTTTATTTAATTATTAGTAATAACAAAACCAGTAAAATTTGAAAAAAATGCACAAAAATCATACTTTTTGTTTATATAAATAGGCAGGTCCTGTACAAGGAGAGATTATCATTTTTAAATTATTAAAAATTGTTAACTAGTTTTCAGTCTGCAGACGTTCACGTAGATACGGTTTGAATATAAAAATTCTTGAATTAATTTTGCAGACACTAAACGTATTCTAATAAATAACAGACAACAGAAAGTCTTATTTACAAATAATAAACTCTGAAACACCTTGTTTATTAATTTATGCGTCATAAGATTGAGTCTAGCGCATTTAGATTAGGGCCCAAAAAGAGTCTTTAATAGAATATCTTTTATAGAACATAAGAATATATTATATGTAACATCAAGATAAAACTTGTCCTGAAGATGGCCAAGACTTCAAACAGTTTGCAGCTACTTTGATGGTCAGGATCTACATTGAACCATGTTTTGCCTTTAATTACCTAAATCAATTCAAGAGTTTTTTTAAGAATTCTAGCAATAACAACAAGATGTTACAAACATAATGATTGATTTATATTATTAAAAAAAATAGGAATAACCACAATCACAAATAACAAATGAGTGTTGAAGTATAGACACATCATAGTCTAAATCAAGATATAAAATAGAACATATACGCCTTTGATTACATGTAATTCCGTTATTCCCGACACCTGGAAACCAAATAAAATGTGTTTATGATAAACAAATCTTTATTGATTTACAGTATTTATGCCATGAATAAACGCACAAAACAGTAAAATGATCGTACAGAACATTACCAATTTATCTGCATACAGCTAGAGATAATTTGAAATAAATGTAGTCAAAACGCTTGTAGATGTTGTTAAAGCTTGCAGAAATTTTAGTTTTAAACTGTTTGATTAATTGTAACCGAAAAATCTTAGCAAAGAGGCCTTATACCCGTTCAGATGAAATTTTGTGTTCGCAGCAGCTCAAAGTCGAAGATGGAATGGGTTCACTAAAAAGCTTTATTCTAAAAATAAGCCTAAACTGAATAAAAAAACTCAGGTTTTTCCAAAATGTGTCATAAATCGATAGGGCGCTAGGAATCAAAATTAAAATTGTCGTATTCCAGACATTATACCGCGTCAGAAACACCCGATAGATGTGATGAACGCTTAAATAGTAATGGAAACTTTATACTCAAATCCCCTCCATACTCTTACTCAAATAAAGTCACACAAAGAAATCAAGTGCACAGCTAATATGCACTAAGCTTACACTCTACGGTCGAGGTCCGTGATCGCTCGAATCCGGCCCTGTCTATCAGCAAAATTATTGCTACTGCAAGAAAAACACTTGGTCTCACCCTGTATATACTAGCTTTTCAAACGTACTCGAATAATAGAACAAAAATTATTTTAGTTCTAATTTATTATTTGCAGATAAAGAAATGATCACATAATACATGCAAGTTGTTAAGATCATTGATCATTTGGGAATTATCGCTTCGTTTAGCGCTATGCTAAATTTTGTTTAATATTTGTTGTAAGTAAATTATAAAATATAAATTGTATTTTGCATTCTCTAAGTTTCTTTAGATATCTAATTTTTCCCTTCTCGATAAATGTTATTCGCCCCTGGTAAATTTGAGAAATAAAAATTAAATGTATCTCAGTTTCGTTATTTTCTTTTTCTTTATTCCGAGAATTTTGTAGTCAGCGTCGATGTAGCAGACATTATAGCGGGGAACACCTGCTATAATAAATTTGTAACAAAAAAACTATTACATTTGGGGCGTTCATTCGCCCGGCTAAGGGGGTGGGTTCTGAAGAATGACGGACACTTACATTACTTAATATTTTAGCTGCTTTATTAACAAAAATTATTAATTAAAGATTACAATAAGGAATAGATGATAAAAATGTTAAAAAATACTTCTCTATAGAATAAATCAAAAATTGAGAAATAAAAGTTATAGATAACTTAATATCAACACAACAGGTGCGTAACCTTCGGTTAGCTAACCTTGGATCGTACAAATTGAACAATAAACTTTTAAATGCAAAGAAAGATTAGGAATTTATATTCACAAAATAAACAATTAATATTACAGGAATGAGGGACTTGTGTTATGAGGGATGTAGGAAAGGAAGGAAATTAATTAGGGAAAACCAAATTGTTTCACCACAGTAGACGGCAGTCACCACTGGTCTTCCAGATGACGGTCGGGGCCCATAATGTGGAATCGTAGGTCCGCAACGCCAACGAACGGGAAAGATCCAACGGATGGTGAACGAATAGGGAGATCGAGAAAGAAGCAAAGGAGAAGACCAGACAAAAAAAATAAAACGGGGAAAAAAGAAAGAAAAGCCCTAAAACGAAACATCCTCGCTATAAAAAAGGTCCTGTGATTACAAAAATTCCTCACTTACCAAGATGTAGGTGGGCTTATAGAATTTGTGCAGCAAGTAATTACTAAACGATTTATGAGGGAGCCTTCCTAAGAAAGAAAGAACATATTTGAAGATTTTATTGACAACGCTAGGAAGCACATACCTAAGATCTGTATTTTTAAATCCCAAAAGAACGAATGGAACTCGGAAGCACTCAACAATCGGGGAGTTTCCAAAGAAACGTAACAACATATATATCAAGCTTCTTGACATTATATGTAAATTAGCTTTATTTTAGGTTAAACGAGATGGAATGGTTTGATTTCTCTAGCCTCAGTGTTCTCCAATGAACGCAATCTTGTCGTCACCCTTGCGAATCACTTTATCGAGGGGAAAGGACGCTTCAATATGGCGTCAAGTCAACGCATCTTCTCGTTTGATAATTTCAGAAGAGTGAGTCCCGAGCTTTCAACAAGAACGCGGTGTTAATTCAAGCGCGGTCCCACACCTGGAGACCTTCCTCGTTGATGTTTTGCAGAAGTCGCAAAATTCAAGTGTGATTTAAGCTACCGAGATTAATTAAGCCTATTCAGTTAACTTTGTTACAAAGTATAAACGCGTTGCGATCTTCTAATCTTCCAATATAATATTTTCCCTGTAGTTCAGGAAGCTATCGTTATGTTCCGGCACCTTCCTTTCTGTGCTGAATAAAAGAATCTCCACCAGGTGTTACCGTATGGTCCCGGCAAGAAAGCCTGTCTGTATATACAGGGTGACTTTTTTTAGATGTTTAGTATGGGGATCTCGGAAACTAGCGGAGATAGAGAGACGATTAAATAGAGAAAGAATTGCAGTTTTACGAGCTCAGTTTAATGAGCTTTTTGTTTTTT
>VTPC01087011.1:0-10754 GCA_011009095.1 Ignelater luminosus | reverse complement strand
TTGGCCGTAGTCATGCTAAATATGAAAAAAATATCGGTATCCGCTACGGTTCTCTGAACAACCTTATAAGCAGACACCAGTGTCCGCTTTGGCACTAAACGTGTTAAGATAATTCACAATTTTATTTTTTTGAGTTGTTCTGAACAGATTAGATTAATACAGAAAAATATACAAACCCAACATAATGATGTCGCATCTAAAGGACACAATCCACCAATAGTAAAGCGAATATTAACGTGAAGAAGCTGCTTTGAAAAGATTGTTAACTACAAAAAGGAACGTTAGAAGTAATTCAGAATATTCGGTAGGTAGGTATATTTTTAATTTATTGGCAGCACGCTTTTCTCATTTAGAAGAAAATTTCAAAAAATTACCTCTTTT
Organism: Ignelater luminosus; assembly: GCA_011009095.1. Taxonomy (NCBI): domain Eukaryota; kingdom Metazoa; phylum Arthropoda; class Insecta; order Coleoptera; family Elateridae; genus Ignelater; species Ignelater luminosus. The sequence goes on along the minus strand of VTPC01087011.1, from coordinate 10,373 downwards.
GTAAGAATTTCAGTCTGTGTCCGCAATAGCAGTTTATGTACAATGTCTTTTGTTCTGTGACCCTGCAATTGGAAATTTTGGTCTGACTAATTTTTCTTTTTTTGTGTTACTACATCTTACCTCATTATGTACTCTTTGACCAATAAGGATCAGACTAAAAGCTACTACAAATTGGAGACCTGCCATATTCAAAGCAAGAAATGCTTCGCTTGGTTTACTTGATATAAACTAAAAAGAACTAATTATGGTAAAGTCATAACAGTCAAGAGGATCAAACAAAGACGGCTGTGTAAGTATAGCGAAACATCAACCTAAGTAATACTAATATGTGTAAAAAAGCATACATCCAAATGGTTAAAATATTAATTGGGTCTTGTTCGAGTTTGCTATACACGATATTTCACGGAATGATTCTACAAATAATTCCAAGTAAAAGATTTTCTATTAACATAGACCCTCCAGAATCCCGTCTTTGAAATACTCGTACAACGTGCTGATGGTTCTAAAGAATTTGGTTTCTCTCTTACCACTCCGTTCAAAACTCCTAGGATATTTCGTAGAGCATTTTGTAAAATGCTACTATTCAGTTTCTTAACTTATTTTTACTTACAATGAAACTGATGTAAACGAAGGATCTTAAAAGGAAAAAATCGAAAGAATTTAAATCCGGTGTCCTTAGAGGCCATGTCGTTTAATCTAACGATCGGGGGATATCAACATTTCCTTGCTTGCACATTAAAACGAGCTGGCGTGCCCTCGTTCATAAGCCACATTGTTTATCTTACAAATAGTGGTACATCTTTCAGCAAATTTGGCAACTCCTTTTTTAATCGCTGTTGTGCTTTATACTGAACGTCAGTCCGACAGGTCCGACAACAGGTGTAAAAATAGTATTCACACTCAAGACCGATCTCAAACATTAAGCCAGTGAGGTAACTGCTTCTGGGTGTACAGATATGGAATCCTTAAAACATGTATTTGAAAGACAAATGTTATAAATCGTTTAGCTTTAGATACATTAATTCAGAGAACACTGACATGGTCCCAATCAAGATTAGCTTTTTTCTTGTATCATTTATTATCCAACCCCATAATAAAGAGGGTAACCTCAAAAGTAAAGCTTTTTGTAACATGTACTTTCTGATCTTTAAACATACACATATGGACATGCTGGCTTTGGTTCACTAAACTGTTTTTCTTCTTTTATTCTTCTTGGAGTTCAAACGGGTGTAAACGCTTGTAGAAACTATTTAAAAAAACTGAATACGTACACGTATCAGATTGTTACGAAACGGCTTTGCCTTTCATTAACATTCTTAATGAAAGAAAATACGAACACTTGTCAGGCAGCGCTACTAAACAGACCGGTGACCCAAAGTCAAAATTTGCCCTTTATTAGAATTTTTTTTAAATTAAATATGAACACGGATTGGGGTTTGTCTCTAAACAGGACTATCTTTGGTAGTCGAAAGTCGAGTTTCAACCTTCTTAAGAAAATTAAATACGAACAGGCTGTGCCAATCAACAGCTTTGCCTTTCATTAATTTTCTTACGAAGGGTTAAAGACGCTACTAAATGGCTTCGTTCTTAATTACTGTTTTTAAAAAACTAAATCCGAATACGTGTCAAGCTGGGTTACTAAACATACAGCCAAATGTGGCCTAAGGTCGACTTTTTCTTTTCTCTCTCTATTTACCTTTACAAGCAAACTAATTACAAACACATTTTAGACTGTGTCCTTAAACGCGACACTGTAAGCTACCCAAGTTCGGGTTTTGCCCTTCATTAACCTTCTTAGAAAAACTAAATGTTAACATGTGTTGGGTGACGCCACTAAATGGTTTTGGCATACATTAACCTTCTTAAGAAAACTGGTGGTTCCAAGATCGGGTCTCACCCTTCATTAACCTTCGTAGGAAACGTAAATACGAACACAGGACAAATTGCGCCACTAAGCGGATGACTTCCGGTGGTCAAGAAAGATGCGTTCGTTCTTCATTAGTCTTCTAGGAAAAACTAAATACGAACAAGTGTCGGACTGTGCCACTAAACAAGTCACTTCCAAGTGGTACAAGGACCGGCTTCGCCCTTCATTAACCGTTCTAAGAAAACTAACTACAAATACGGTGGGGCAGAATCCTCCTACACTTATCTTGTAGAAAATGGAAGGGAACAAAAATCTGAGTTTGCCTCAGGGTAAAGTTAAAAAAAACCGGTCCCTTTTTAGTGTTATAAAAAGTCGATAAGCTGTTCGTTGTTTCTTCTTAAATTGCTGAATAAAACTGACAGAAGACCAATTTGAGAATGAGCTACTAGGTACTAGACCAGGTGTGGGCAGATTGACACCCCCGCGCAGAATTGACTTATATAACAGCAAAAACACATTTAAATTATTGTTTGGTTAGATTTCTGTTAGAAGGTTAGTTTTTGCTAATAAATATTTGCCTTTGCTCACGTTGCGGTAGACAACTAAAGTATCAAAAGGAACAAAAAGAAACTCTAGACAAAAGTCCTGTTTGACCAAACAAGGAAGAAAACATCATGACAAATTTCCTAAACAGAACTTAAGCCAGATTTTGAAATTTTGTAGGTAACGGTAGATAAAGAAGTTAGAACTATGGTAACAGTACTGCGTATTGAATGAAAACTCCATGCACAGACTTGGAGAGATTCTTTTACAGTGCGACCTACTTTAGCAAACCAAAGAAGAATCTTAAAATAAGCGATTGCAAAGCATACACCAAAACCTTATTTGATGATGATGATAAGAAGCCAAAGTAGTGTGGTTCACAAGTTCCATTTTGGCTATTTTTTGCCTGACTTCACCAAAAATTATGATCGAGGTGCCATTTGATTCGGAATGGCATTTAGAAACTTTTCGAACATTTCGAAGCCCCACGCAAAAAAATTGTAAAAGTTATAAACAAATTCGTAAAAAACCAAAAAGGGGTTTCGTTTTTTGCAAATATCTCGGAGAATATTGCAAATATCCGAAATTAAAAAAAAGATCCTTAAAGAGCAGGAAATTTCCTACAAAAAAGTCCTTACTCCCGGAATTCTACCACCAATATTTATAATTTTAATTTAGAGGTGAAAATAGGGCTAAACACGCGTGATCTGGCCGCCGCGCGCGCCGCTTAGTTTGCTCTCTTTAACAAAAAAAAATTTTTTTACCTATTAAATATAAATATTAAAAAATAAAAAAATTCAGGTATCATTGGGATACATGAATGAACAATAATCCATCGGAAAAAAATTTTTCTCACAATTTGTTTATTAGTTATGCTTTTGTTAACTACAGAAATTTTACCAATTGAAAATTTACATAAACACCATGATATTTTTTAAACTAAAAACCTGAGATTTTTTTCACTTCTTGAACTTATTCTCCAAAGACTACAGAACAGATCCCCGTTGGAAAAATTAAAAAATTGTCAATCTCCACTTTTTTATAAACAATCAAAAATTGGTAAAATTTCTTTTTTGCTTTTGACATTCGACCACTTTTATTCATTGTTATATCTATTGAAAGCTATGAAAATAAAAATTAACAAACCGCAACAAACATATATTATTTTTCAAGCAAAAACTAAGTTTTTTCCACGAATAGCGCCATATCTGTATGTGCTATATTTATATAGAAAAAAAAGCCAAAATGATTATACCTGACCAAGATAAACTACTAGTACAGCAGCTACAAAATTGCAACAACTGATGATTTTCTTAAAGAGAATGTTTAATAAATAATATTTTGTTTGTCTAAAATAAAAAATTAAGAAACATAGCAAAACTTACAGCGTCATATGCATAAAAGCAGTTAATCATTACAGAACCCAATGCATAAGAAAATAAGGAGATTATTATCAAAGCCCATGACGGGTTAATAATCTTAACAATATCACAGTTCCTATCATGAAGATACATTAAGAATTTAATTTTCAGCAGATTTTCTTCTTCTGAAAGTTTAAATGTTTTAAATTTAAAATAATACAGTAAAGAAATAGATACCATTTGCAGATTTGTCTTCATTAAAATGTTCCAAATAGTAATTAATATTATAAAAAATTCCTTTCACAACGGAAGCCAGTAGTGCAAACTGAATACCAGCAAATGGTATTGCAATTTCTGTTAGAGTTCCAATTGTTAAACTCAGTAGTTCCTTTATTGAGCTGTGCTCTTTAGGTGAAATCCAGTATGATAGTAAATTAACAGTAATGAATGGTACTGGAAGAAATACATAAATCAGTTGCAGTGATAACTCAATCGTTCTGTTTGATTTCATTCCTAAACTATGTAGACACATGTCAACTTCGGCCAGCTCTTCTAAGGAATGTTTCATTTCTTTACCATTTAAAAGGAAACACCAGTATACTGCAAGGAATGCAATGGCCCTTCCTGTATAAGTAACTAAAGCTACACATTGAAATGTTTTGTTAGTAATTTGTTGAAATTCTTGAATCTTGGTGTAATCAAGAAACATTAAGGATATGAGAAAAAGATATACTGCTATGTATGTATAATTTATTATTTTCATTCTTCTGCTGATAATTAATTCAATTTGTTCATTCTGCATAGACACATCCACAGGAGAAAGACCTAACAAAATTGAAACATAAATAGAAATAATTGCTCTGTTGTATAAATGATCGTCTTGCATCGTGGTGTCTAAGAGAAACTGAGGAATTCTAAGCATTATTTAGAATTGAAAACATCATTTAAAAAGTTTATTAAGGCAACCAATAGTAAAATTTACATTATATTAGATATTTATGTAATAGGAGTAATGATCATAATAATTCTAGTAATAAAATTATTTCAAGCCGATATTTAAGTAAATATACACCAAAGTATGTGGGTAGTCACTTTTTAAATATTTATTTTAGTTGAATTTATTTATTTTATCTTTAAATTATAAATAAAACAATGATCAAGGTTTTATAGCAGTGACGTGTTTACTTTAATTATAATAGATTGTTAGGATGATTACGATAATAATAATAGGTTTATTAAGCCAAGATATAAACATCATTTGCAATGCATATTATATGTAATTAGTATAAATCACACTTTCATATAATTAATAATATTTAACTTATTAAAATAGAGTTGTTGGAACACATTAAAAATCAAGATAAAAAAGTAAATTTTACAGAGTGTCTAGTACTTATCACGTTATCATAAATTGAAAATAACACTGTTTAGGGTATCACAGACTTAGCAATTAATTACAGCTAGAAAAATATTTGACAACAGTTCTGTAAGAGCAATAAAATATATTTAGAATCTTGGAGTACCTACTAATCTACTAGCAGTCAGTAGAACTAATGAACATCATGGAGTATTTGTTACAGCAATGCAAAATAACCAGATGCACAAATAGAACCTTAAAGTTAATTAATTCTAGTAAATGTCATATTACTATTTAATAGCTTACATACCAAGTGTAGAATTGGATAACACACCATCTAATGTTCAATTATTTGCTCCTATAATTATTTTAAGTGTAAAGTGTCTTGTAGAGAAAAAATACCATGCGTGTACATGTCGTTGCTTCTTATTCTTAATTTATTAATTTTTAGTTCTAGTAAAGGAAAATAAAAAGTAAAGACATGTGGAGATACAATTTTTTTCTCAGGACTTCTCTAAAATAATTGGAACAAATAATTGAGCATTAAAAATTTACTTAAATCTGTATGTTGTGTTATTAAATTCTGCACCCATGTATAAATATCATTGTTGCATCTCTTTTTCTAGCTAAGGTTATTAATGCATACCTAATCATGTTTGTCGCCCAAAAATTGTAATTGGTCCAAATATTTTATAAGTTCTTATTGTTCACCAGATAAGATTCCATTAAACCTGTTACACTATCACTAAAACCATATTTGTGTAACTTTAGTATTAAACAATAGAAAAGCACAGAGTCGAAAGCCTTACTTCTATTTCTGTGGATGCAATAAACTTGCCATCACCATCCCCAATAACCGAGCTGACATACTTATAATGATTTTTCAACATGCACTTATATTTGATCAAATGCTTTAGCCATTACTGAGGTAATAGAAATGAGATAATCTGCATGTTTGTTATGTCTCCACCTTTGTGAATTGCAACAAATTTTGCTACTTACCACATATCTGAAAAAATTTCTTGACTTGCAAGATTAAAAATATTTAAAGCAGAGAATAGTATTAAAAGCTCAAATCGTGAATATATATTTTAGCTAATCAAACATGTAATTATGTCAAGTATGTATCTCTAATCGACAAATCTGAGAAAAGTAAAACTGTATGGTGTATCATTTTGTCTGAAGAAGAAATAGCAGGCATACCTTGCCTGGATAATAATTTAAAACCTAATGTCATTACTGAGCAGTTTTTAAGTAAAACATAAAAATATTATTGTGATTGTTACTGGCCAGTAAGTACAGAAAATGAAGATCGTATTGTTGTTTGATATACTGTCATTTCAATATGTAATTCCAATCATATTGTTGTTATTTAGGTATTCTACTTAAACAAGCTTTTAGCGTTAGAAATCTCCTCATCTCAGTTTCTGTGAATAAAATAAACTTTAATACAGGTTCTAATTTCAAAACTTGTTTTCATTTTTCACTACAAATAAAATTCATTATCAACAGCAACTCCACTTTATCTTCAATCTTCAATTTGTAACAAAATATTTATTTCTAAAGTTCTGTTTTAGCTTTTAATACAATTTTACAATTGCCTCATAAGATATTTAATTTACAGTCCCTAACAAAAAAAAAATTAATTTAGAAATATTTAAATTAACAAATGTGACATTATGTAGTATACTACAAATAATATTATGTGTATGATGGGTTGCCTATACCACTTGTTTTTTTTTAAAGCAAAGATCAATTTATTAACTGATACTACATAATTAATTAATTATAATTAGTAATTTGCTTTTATTCATGTGTTATTGTACCATAAACATATTTTCTAGAATATCTTAACGTTGGAGCTTTTGTAAATCACTGCATAAATGTTCATAAGCACTAATATAAAATTTCAATATTTTGGTTCTCTCTATTTTTTTAGGTAAAGATTAAGACATCCTCTCAAAGAAAAACAGCAGAAGCTCTTAAGAATAAATTTTCACTTTTGTAATAATTTTCCTAAATTTCCCAAACCTTCAAAAATGTGATTAGAAATTCCAAGAGGAATTGTTATTATTTATATTTATAATTCACTTTATAGTTCAATAAGGTGTAAAACATGAAATGATATTATTTAATATTACCGATAATTCATCTACTTAATTCTTTTAAGCATTTTCGAAATATAACACGGTCGACCTTTCTTCATATTTGAATTTCGCTCGAACACGGAAGTTCGTGCGAGCTGCGTTAGGGCGTAAGCAAACTGGTTGCCGGCATACCCGTCAGTAGGTATAAAACAAGGCAATTTAGTTGCAAGCCGTGCGTGTTGTGACTTAAAATATAAAGTAATTTTAGACCTTCTACGATAAAAAAACATTATTGTTTTCGATCTTACTTTTTTTACGATCTCCTTTAATAGATATTCCTAAAACTATTAAATCAACGGTAATAAGCAATACGAAGATAGCGTAACATGGCTTCGTCGTTAGCGTCGAGCGGGGAAAATAAACACTCCGAGTGTAGCTGTGTTATTTGTCGCGTTATTAATCGGGGATTTTCAAGCTTTAGTCTTGATGAAAAGAAACAAATAATCTGCAACGGTAGACCAGTTCCAACTCTAGCAAAATTGAATAAGCAAACAAAAGCATGCATAAGACATTTTCAGGTTGAAATTTATACAAAATGTGAATGGTTAACAGGTTGTGAAGAAAAATGTGCACTGTTTTGTTGGCCATGTCTTTTATTTTCTAACGAAAAAAATGTTTGGAATAAACATGGGTATTCGGATTTGAACAACTTACATAAATTAATGAAAAGACATTCGACTAATAAAGTTCATTTAGAGTCTATAATTAAGGAGAAAATATATGGAAAAACAGCAAGGACTGAGCAGGCTTTAGATGCTCAAGTGGATATACAACCTGAACAACATAATCAACAAGTGCGAAAGAATCGAGAAGTTTTAAAACGATTCATCGATGTTGTTTGCTTTTTAGCAGAACAGGAACTTGGTTTTAGAGGCCATGACGAATCTGAAGATTCCATCAATAGAGGAAATTATGTTGGTTTAATTAGTCTCCTTTCTAAATATGACGAAACTTTAAGAGTACATATGGAAAGTTCTACAGTTTTTAAAGGCACTTCAAATATTATACAAAATGAATTGATTTCATGTGTGGGTGAACTGGTTTTAAGTGAAATAAAACTTGAAATACAACAAGCTTCTTTTATAGCCATTGTTATTGACGAGATCATCAACGTTAGAAATATCTTTCAGGTCCCTATCATTGTGCGTTATTTCACAAAAAGCGGGGATATAAAAGAGCGATTTCTAGGTTTTCAAAATATCAGCGATCAAACCACAGCAACCGCTTTATATAACATTGTCCAAACGACCATTGATGAACTTGACTGTGGTGCTAAATTAGTCGGACAAAGTTACAATGGAGCTGCAATTATGGGTGATGATCTTCAAGGGCTGCAAGCTACTGTTAAAGAAAAATACGAAAATGCCTTATTCATCCATTGTATGGCGCATACTAAATTAAATTTAGTACTACAGCAGTCTGTTTCAAACATAAAAGAATGTAAAGTATTTTTTTCAACTTTAAATGGGTTGTCGTCTTTCTTTTCAAAATCTTCTAAACGATCGACTGCTTTAGATTTAGAGATACAGAAAAGATTTCCTAAAGTGGCTTCTACAAGATGGAATTACAGTGGGAGACTGGCTCAAACTGTCTTGCAGTACCGTCAGTCTCTGATTGATTTTTTTGAAAGCATATTGGAACATGAGGATGAATGGGATCACGAAACTGGTGTTTATTCTCGGGGATATCTGGATATTCTAAAATCAGACGTAACTTTTAATTTCTTGTTAATTATATTTTCCGATATGTTTCCTCGATCGGACAGCGTGTTTTCTATTTTGCCGCACAAATCATTCGATATAGACTTTTGTGTTGGCAAAATTAATGAATTTTGTGATAACGTTTTAAAGAAAAGAGAAACTTTTGATGTAATCTGGAAGAAGGTGGAAGACATGGACATCGAAGTAACACAACCTAGAAAAAGAATTTGCATTGATGATGTGAAAGATGAAAAAACACCTTATATAAGATTATTTTCTGAAATAATTAATAATATTTCTTATGAAATGGACATACGATTTAATAATATCACAAATCTAAAATTCTTGGAATTAGTAAACTTGAGTGTCAATCAAGTTGTCGATGAAGATGCGTTTGCTTCATTAAAACACAATTACTCTCAATATTTTGACTTTATTGCTTTGAAATCTGAACTTTCTGCCATATATTCTATGGGTATGAACGAGGGATTAAATAAAAGTAGCGTTATAGATTTGTGGAAATCAATAATAGAATACGGATTGGAGCAAGTTTGTTCGGAAACTTTAAAATTATGTGAATTAGTGTTGACTATTCCTGCTACAAGTGCGTTAGCTGAACGAAATTTCTCAGCTCCAAAACGGATCAAAACCTACCTTAGGAATTCCCCTGATCAAGAAAGACTTTCGAAACTAGCAGTACTTTCAATAGAAAAAGAACTTCTTAAGGAGTTAAAGCGGGACCAAAAATTCTACGACAGTGTTATTGATGAGTTTGCGAAGAAAAACAGAAGAATTTCATTACATTATAACTAAATAGGTAATTTAGAAAATATTATGATTACTTTCCTCACTAGAGGAAGAATGTAAGACAATTATGATTTTGCTTTTTCGTGTCTTTAATATAAAACTATAACTATGTCTATTTCATACTTTCAACAAATATTTCGTTTGTTCTTTGAGTGTACTTAGTTTCTGCTATTGTAATAAATAAATGCGATATACTTTTAATTTTCTTGTATAAGCAAAGTCGATCCTGCAGTATAAATGAAATATAATTTAACCTAATTAAAATAGGATTTTACCAGTAGTTAACTAGGGAAAAGCCGAAATTTTTATTTTTTGGGCTAATAGTTTGGCAGTCATATTAGTGATGCAAAATTACATTTTTTCATGTACATTTTAAAATTAGGAGAAAAAATGAGATATGAAGAGCCTACAAAAACGAAACTTTCAGTTTTACCATTTACCAAAACATAATTTTTTCTGTGCTATCAACTTAACAAAAATAAACCGTAGTCTACCCTACTGTTTTATAAATGTAAAGCAGGTAGTAAATTCTACATTTTCACCTTCAAAATATCAGAGTTTCTTACGATACACTCTGTATATTTGCCATTC